>QEOT01006528.1:111144-161760 GCA_003123785.1 Pterocarya stenoptera
TTCCCTGCTGAGCCTGCCTTCCCTACGACCCTCCTCATTTTTCTTGTCATGCTCCCTACGCATCTTCCTCTCATCATCCGTTATCCACTAGATTGTAATTATTCCTTTCTTTACACAAACGGTTAAATTCTCACCAATAAAAATTTGTGTTGCACCTTTTTTAAGTTCTAAAAGTTAAAAAAAAATAACTGTGATAAAATAATTAGTATTAATTTGCATTTCGTTGACTTCAATTAGAATAAATAAATAAATAATTAGTATAAATCCATTTCTTGGTCTAAGTGGATTTGGATACATTTTAATTCTTTAGTCGAATTACATATTTAATTAAAAAAATAACTAAACTCAACATTAAATATTTACATACAACTTATATTATTATTTGAAACTTTTTAATTTTACTCAGCTTCCCATACAAAGTCAGGTATAGAAAATATTTTAAAAAATCCACTGTAAAGTAAATTTAAAAATGAGAAAAATTTATTTTATAAATTTTATTTTTAAACACCCAGCACAACGCTAAATGGAAGTTTTTCACATTAAGTATGCTAAAAAAATTATTGATATATATATATTTTTAAATTATAATATGTTACACTATAAGTGATGTGTTAATACACCCGTTAATGGGTAGCCAAATTCTTTAAAAATATAAATAAATTTTAATTCTACGTACTTACTTTTAGGAAACAATTAAGTAATTAATGGTAAGATTTTACAAGAATTTTCTTATACATCAAAATCAACCTATGGAGAACTCACGATAACAATGTGAGGACACTCTGAGCCTATCCCTCCCCGCCAATAATCTAATTACTAGCCCACTTACTCTTGTTGAATTTCATTGTATCAAAAAATTTCTACAACTTTTTACTATTCACACCACTTTCATATACCATATTTTCTTTTAATTTCTTTTAATCAAATATTTATTATATAAATAATGAATAGAAAATTTGAAATAGTTTTAAAAAAATAAACTCAATTTTTTTTTTTAAAAATATTAAAAAATTAAAAAAAAAAAATATGAAGTATGGAGTATGGTAAAAGTTGTGTAGCAAAACTCAGGACGTCCCTCCTGGTTACCGTCCCAACGTTGGCATTTGCCTCATCAACTCCGATAACCAAGTATTCCTGCTTTTTTTTCTTTTCCCTTTATTTTTGGAGGTTTTTTATAAATTTGTTTATGGTTAACTAGTTCATGGTAAGACGTCTTATTAGTGATAGAGAACTATTACAACACAAAGAGATACAAAAATATATTCACAAACTGACGTGATTTTATGTGATTCTTTAGATTTACTTTAAAATAAAATAACTTTACAATTTTTTTGTAGCTAAAATATTTCTTTGACTATAAGTAGCGAATTTGCATATATAAAACTAGAATTGAGCGTTGTATATTCTTTTTCTAGAATTTTCGGGTAGTGATTCTTCTCTTGAAATTTGGACACAGATTAAATTAAGTTTTTTTCTGAGAATTCTACTTATATTTTTCAAAAATTGTGGAATTAGTCTTGCTGCAGTTGTATGAAAATTATAGCGTGGACTTATCCATAATTAGAAAATTACGTCAGATTCTGGCCGGAGATTATCAGATATTGGGTGCTTGGGCTGGTTGAGATTTCTGATTGAATTATTAAACACAATGCACAAAGGGGTATTTACTTGATTGTATTACATGTTTGAGTGGAGCATATAGAACTGCAATTCCATTTCACAGTTTTCTATCTGCATGAGCAAGTGGCAAAAGTGGTAACTTCTTGGGATTTTGTCCCAGGTTTTTGCGGCTTCAAGATTGAATGGTCCAGGAGCATGGCAGATGCCTCAGGTGATACTGCATATATGCCCTTGTTGATAACTAGGTTTTGAAAAAGAAAAGCAACTAAATGCACACACATCATAAGGATTCATAGCTAACTTTTTGGAGAGCACCGATTTGATTCCCAAGGATTTTAGGACGTCACAGACGTATAAGATCTAGTGATGATAATGGGGAGAGTAAATGCATTCCTTACAATTATGCTCTATTAACAGAACTCTGTTATGACCTGCACGGTCTATGTTAGCCTCAGGCAAATCTTGGGTTTACTTAGAGTCAATAACACCCTTCCTCAAAGCTACATCAAAAGAAGGATTGGTTAGAAGGATTCTGGTCTCGACCACCATAGAATTTGAACTTTCTTCTGCTTCATGTTGCATTGTTTTATAGATTCTCATTTTACCTTAGAAATAAAATGCCTTCAATGACAACATATTGCGGCTGACTTTAATTGGCTATGGGATCTTCAATCTCAGGGGGGGATTGAGGATGGTGAAGAGCCCAAATCTGCAGCCATTAGAGAATTGCGAGAAGAAACTGCAATAGTGTCTGCTGAAATTATTGCTGAGGTTTGTGGGGGTAACAATAAGCATTCTTATGTTTCAACTCATTGCCATTTCATGCAATCTTGTAACTTTACCATATGCCAATATACACTTGTACGCACACGTTTTCACCAAGACTTTGTGCTGCCTAATGATGAATTTGGACACATGACAGGTTCCTTATGAAACTAACAAAAGATGAGAGTGAGATCAACCTAGCTAGTGTTTGCTGAGTAGAAATGGCAAGCCCGGAAGATGTTATCGAGCAGGTGTGTTAATCAATCTCTCTATGATAGATGTTTGAAAGGACTTGGTAACATGTTGGATAAAACTGATGACAGGTGGTGGACTACAAAAGGTCAACGTATGAGGAAGTTATGAGTACCTTCAAGCCTTACCTTAATCGAAGTACAACATCCACCAAAATGTAAATCGTCTAAAACAGTCGATGTTGTGGGGATGGACCTTGTGGATTTACTTTATTTAAAAATCGTGTACAATTTGCATTCAGTTGAAGTTTGGTCCTTGTTAATGGAATGACAGTAAGAACTTCAAATTAAATGTTTTTATTTGTAATAGTTCAAATATTTAGCTCTTTTTACTGGCTTTGCTTCTAAAGATGTTTTCAGATGTCTATACGAGATACTGGAGGATGGATTTGAAAAATCATGCATTAATTTGTCCATGCTCGGGGCATCTTGTTCCCGTTTGAATTCAAAAATCACTTCAATATATCTCAACTTATCTCACTATTATTCACAAATTCCAACTCACAAATCTCACTACTATTTACAAACGGGCTGGAAACAAATTGTCTTCTTTGACAGCCTGATGAACAGAAGTTTGGATCTTTAATTTTGTAATTTTATCTTTATTGGAATGTTCCAAAATCAACCAATAATAATAATAAAAAATTTCTAATCAGGAGCTCTACATTATTCACTTATTTTTATTTTTTTATTTTTTATCCTTGTATGTTGTGTAGGGCTGCTGTGTAGAATTTTTTATAATAAAAAAATAAGCTTTTGAAATAGGTGGGGTGTGGAAGATTATGTTTGAGATATCGTATTAAACAATATCCAATGAAGTCTCACCGAGCGATTTCATATGGGGGGAATCAATTGCAACATCCGTCATCTTGATAGCCATATCAAAGTTAGATTCAAACCCTTCCCCTCCTTTTCTCTGTCCCTCTAAATATAGACACCTTTATGTGGGGGATAAATGTTAAAAACCTGCATTGCCACGATGAGGGGGCACTGAACCAATCGGCCGATTTTCACCAGATTCTGACCTTGAACTCACGGTGGTCGGGAATTTACTAACAAGCTTTCCGCTCAGCCACTTGGGTTGAGGTTTAAAACTCTCACACATTTACTCAGCAATCAAATGAAAGCAAATCAGCCTACGTACTTCATCTGCGTGAACTTCTACAGTGAGTTCACAATAAACTATAATAAAAAAAGGAGTACTGTACTCATAACAAAAACTGTTTTGCAAATGCGTGTCTTGCTTTAGAATGAACATAAATCGACCATAGCAATGACTTGATGGATTTAAATGTCTGATGCAAACTAATGGTAAAGAACCAGAGTTCCCAAACCCAGTGGTCCAGATTTTTGTTTCTCCCACCAAATGGTAGTATAATAAACTGCAGTTTTTAACTCCATTCACATTTATCCCCTAAATAATCTCTCTCTCTCTCTCTCTCTCTCTCTCTCTCTCTCTCACACACACACACACACACACACACACACTTACGACATTTGGACTCATCTGGCACAGCATTGATATTTCCCTTTTAGCCACTGCCGTCAAGTTGTCCATGAGAGAGAAGGTGTGCCATGTATTGCTGCAAGCGTTGAAATAAAAGAGAACAAGTTAAAAGCTGTAACATGTATTGCTGCAACAACAGAATAAAATGCAGTAGTTGTTAGAGAACACCACAGCGATGGGTTTTAATCTAATTCGTAATTTTTCGTGTAATGACATTGTCAAAATAGATTTCTAAGTTAATGACGAGTATATGTATACAAATTGGCAAAATCATTGTTGGTAGGAGTTTTAAGGATCTTTTGCTTTTCTGAGATACATTATACAAATGAAAGCTTTTTTATTTTCAAGGAAGTTTGATGGGGATAGGATAACGGCGTTCATAAATTCTTGATGATAACTCCTTCCCAAACCATCCCAGCAACAATCCTTAAGATGCTATCGTTTTTGCAACTGCAGGTAATAACATATGAAAAGTAATAACACATGCCAGATAAGGAGTGGGCCTGCCAAGTTCACAGGAACCATGAACATTCTTTCCGATGTTTATGTTTCTTTCAGCCTCAAATTTCCTGGAGGCAGAGTAACTTTTGTTTCTCCATTAATCTTCTTGAAAAATCTCATCTTTGTGCCCCTTTCAACAAATACACCAAATTACCCCCACACAAAATGTTAAGATTACATGTTACTCAAGAACAAGTAGCCGTAAGTAATCTTTAATAAGTCATTTAATTAAGGCCAATTTGACTGTCATCTAAACTTTTAAGGACCACGTTAAACTTCTGTTAAGAACTTAAATGTACAAATATTTTTTGCTATGATAAAATCATTCATGATGACCTCATAGGACAAACTGCTGAATCAATTGATGGTGCCATATAAACATCCACAAGGGAAAGAAAAATAAATTTCTATCGGGGGGAAAATTTTATTTTATTTTATTAGTGTTAGGGAAAAAACCATTATACATAATCGGTCAATCAGTTTTCATCTGCAAATAAAACCAATCATACCATACAAATGCAAAAACCGCGAAGAAGGAAATAGTGTTGGAGTACTTACCGCATGATACGAGTATGGTGATTTTCCTTGACGCTCAAAGTGTTTCGCCATGATGCAGTACTCGATTGGACCCCAGTCTTCCGCTTCGAAACAATTGCCAAGTGCAGCTTTATATAACTGACGAAAAATAAACTCAACTATATCACCAGAAATAAAAACTCAAAGAAAGACCGGAAATTATCTCAGTAAGCGACAGAAAGCCGCATAAAAAAACTACGAATTCGAACGTGGAGTCGTATATTTCACAAACCAACCTTAGCCGTGTCGGTCAAGAGCTCAGTTCCAGCAGGGTAAGACGCATAGAATTGGTCAGCTCTAGAATACCCGGCTCTCGTTCTGTAAACCCACAAATCCAAAACGCCCACAAATAGAAAAGTGCAATAATCATTTTAAGCAGCAGACCCATGACACGTTTAGCATGATAAAGGAGTTTAAAGTGGTACCGTACTCACGTATTACTTGTGTAAGCATAGCTCAGGACCGCAACGAAGCAGTAGAATCCGGTATAGGACACGATCCTCCGAAACTTCTGAATCTTTATAATCTCTTTGAAACCATCGTATAGTCTCATCGCAGATGGCATAAAATTGGTCCCTGAAAGCCAGAATGTCTAACGTCTCGGGTAGACATTTAATCAAACAGTTCATGCGCAAAGATTTCGGGTGCTAAGTCTTACCTTTCAAAAGAATTCGGTGAGATCTCAGGTTCTAACTGCTTTCTTAACCTTACCAAGTTACCTCCTTGGTTCCTTCTACCATATGAATCTTGGTGTTGGTTTCTAGAGTAGAAGAAATTGAGATTACGAAGGTATGGTGTTTCGAAGTTTGGAGGACTCGTTGTGATGTGATTTGGTGGGTTTTATGTGAGAAAAGTGCTAGTAAGCCCTCAAACTTAACGGTCTATGTATTTTAATTTTAATTTTATTTTATTTTTTACGAGTTACTATTAATAAAATTGTTTAATTTTTTTATTTTATTTTTTTTCTTAATGATAATAGCTGTGCAATGCTTTATTAATTAGTTGCTTTGGAGTTTTTTTCCAGTACCGCTCATTTCGAAGGTTTAGAAAGAAACATAAACACTTTAGTAGATTATATACAATGATAGAAAAATTTTATTTATTATTTCACATACAACAATTTTTTTTTTAAATTTTTTTCTCTTATCAAATATGTAGTATATGAATGATGAATAGAAAAATTCAATTAGTTTAAGAAGAATAAAATCAAAAGAAATTAAAATAAATAAATAAATAAATAAAAATAAGTATGGTATGTGGTATGTGAGGATAGTGAGTAGAAAAGTTCAAAATGATACGGTGCTTGTGAATAATAAATTCGAATGTAATTTTGCCCTTAAAATTGTTTTTTCATATAAAGCTTTTCAACAAAGAAAAAAAGAGAGTTGTTCCATTAGCCGTAAATGAAATTCTTGTAATTGGGAAGACAATTTAAGCCTTGATCATTTTTATAAAATTTTTTAACTCATCTCATTTTATTTAATCATTATAATTTTTTTTAAATTTTTACACAAAATAAAATAAATAATTTAATTTTTTTAAATCTTAAAATAAAAATAATATTAAAAAATATATTTTAATAATATTTTATTTAACTTTTAATTTTATCTCAACTCATTCTATCTCACCTTATCTGCAAAAAATGAAAAAACAAATGTGGCCTTACCCCTAAAAATTGCATTTTATAATTTTTTATGGATAAATAATTTCATTAATAACTAAAAGAGTAGTATGTCGGGAGGGGATGGGTTCTCAAAAATTACCTCAAAAAAAATGTCAGTACGTCGCTTAAGTTTATCCCTTCATTTTGATTGTTTATTTATTTAATTCATTTTTTTACTTAGTAACTAAAAAAGTGATTTTTAATGCATTGTATTACTCTTTAATTTTTTAAAAATATTAAAAAATGTAAAAATAAAAAATAAGATAAAAATAAAAAAACAAACGAGCACATCCAGCAGTCAAAAATAAACGGCACGCTAACACAACTCTGGCCTCAAAAATGGTAGATACTAGGCAAGAAATAGAAATAATAATAATAATAATAATAATAATAATAATAATAATAAACAAATCACAAAAGGGTACCAAACGATGGCTTGGAGAGGAGAGGTACTGAAGGTGTGTGAGACCCATACGTGCCAGAGTCGGCTTGGGTGGATTGGGGGTGAGTATTGACTTACTCGCAGTCAAATTCTCCTAAATTTGATCCAACTCCCATTTTGTCGGAGTCCGAATCCGAACTTTGCCTTGTGTAGACTCTGATCGAGGGGAGTCAGATTTGGACCCTTTTATTTTTAGCTTCATGTGTAGATTATTTTAAAAAAGAATCTTTTGTGGACTTTCAAATTTTAATTTTTTCAAAAATTTAAAATCTAAAACTAAAAAATTTACTAATTTACTTCTGTACTAATATCTAACTTATTTTTATATTAAACTTAAACTATAGTGTTTAATTATATGTTATTATACAATAGTATTACTTATAATTTTTAGTACCTAATTACATAATACTATACTATAGTAGTGTCTAACTTGTTTATAATGTATTTCTACACTAGACTTATTTATAGCTTAATTATATACTCGACCTTCTAGTGCCTAGCTAATTACATATTATTATACTTTAATAAATTAGTATATGTGTTATTAACTTGGTATACTAGACTTCTTTAAATACTAGTGTTTAACTTATTTATATTCTTGATCATGGATGACAGTAATACTAAGATGTTTACATACACTAAACTATCATTAGTATATATATTTATATTACAGTATAAGTATTTTATTTTATAATAATTGATTCATACTAGTATATTATTGAATTTAATTATATAAGTTCTAGTTATACAATTATACTAGTATATATGATAAATATATAGATAAATATATATTTTTATAACATATGTATAATATCAGAGTTAAATTCGAAGTCGGAGGACAAAGTAGGAGTCAGAGCATAAAGTCAAAGTTAGATCGGATCAGAGTCAGAGTCGGTCTAGCGACACCTCCAACTTTGAATCTGACTGAAAAATTAAAAAAAAAAAAATCTGACTCCATTTTTTAGAGTCAGAGCGGAGTCTGATTTTTAAATTTTTGCTCAACCTTAGTGTGGATCACACGCATGTTGGTTCAAGATAGAGCCGATATCACCAAAACGAAGATAAAGAGCGGGGTGCAAGGGGCCGATGATCTATGTGGCTTGTAATAAGTTTTTTGTATCATCGTACAAATACAAAAAATAGCCTAAAAATGCAAAAACACAATAAGGGAAATGAGGAAGTTGGCTGAAAACTAGAGTTTTTGGTGTTGAGGGGATGAAGGAAAGAGCCGAAGCTCCTCCTGCTTGGAGACAATCCTCTGTAGAAGGCAGTGGTGGCTAGGGAAAAAGACTATAGGTTGAGAGAAAACAGAAAACATATCTTTTTCTAATTGCATTACATATCATGTTGGAAATATCGCATTATCGCAATATGCGAGATCTCTCGATGATCTCTACAAATTAGATGGACCAAATATTGAAAGTTATTTGAAATCTACAAGAACTAGCTAGTGGATACATGTTTAAGTTACCAACAAAGAAAAAATTATTTCAAATTTGCAAGCATACCCACTACAAGAAAAAGAGCGATTGTGATAGATTATTTGTGATAATAATGACTAGTTACGTTGTGACGAAAATAGACTCATTTTCACAGAAAATAATTATTTTTATAGGAAATAGTTGACAAAAAATAAACAATTTTCTTATAGTGGACTATGAAATGTCTTGTCATTTTTTTTATTTGTATGCCAATCATGTTCGCAATTAACTGTTCTAAGAGGAATGACTTTTAGTCAATTTGGACTAATGATTCCAATTTTAATGGGGTTTAAGATTCTCAATTGCTATACTGATGCCAATTAACTGACTATATATATAGGAAGATCATTAACTAAAAATAAAATCATTTAATGCACTCGTTGTTCTGAATTCATAGATCATTAGAAAAGTAGTAAAACTTGTTAAAACATGATTTGTCCCATTTTTTCTGATCTGGTTGGGAAGTTGGAACTTTGAATGTCATGGCAAAGGATCAGGTTAATGCAGGTAGTATCATTAATTATTGTCCCTTCTTCTTCATCTTCTTCTCCTTCTTAGAATATGATAGATTGAATTATAACGTCCAGCTCTTTACTGTGGAACAGCAGCGGCTAGGTTAAGTACCTCATAATTATATACGGGTCATGTGTACGTAATAATAAAATAAAGAATAATGATGATAAGTACCAAAAGACATTATAGTTTTTATTTTCCAACGATTATTGTATATATCTCCTTAATTCCTACCAGCTCATGTACCGGCCTGGAATTTTAATGTCTTTACCATATATCTCATGATGTATTAATTAAGTTTTCCTAACATTTTCCAGATTTATCATTCAGGCAGCTAGGCCTTATTAATTATATTACTACGATAATTGATGGCCGACATATGTAACTCTGTTGAGATGAGCTTAAAGCAAGGGGCCGGAGTCGAATTCCAAGTTCCTCCATGCTGCATTAACGCTTAAAAGAAATAGAAGGATGCTTCAAAAGATGAAGTTGGATGATGGAACAATGCTTAGCTCCCCTCAGGAGATACATGAAGAGGTGGTTAAATTTTTTCAGGGTGCTTTAGCCTTTGAACGGGTGCAAAATCTAGATACATGGCAGAATTTACTCCAACCTAGTAGTCTTGGACTTGATGGTTTTGGGTCTTTTTTTTTTTTAATGAAATGTTGGGATATTGGCAAAGAGGACATTGTTGAAGCAGCTGCTATTTTTTCAATGGTACTCCACTTACTAAGTTTTAATCTTCAATGTTCATTGTCATTATTCCCAAAGAGGAGAACTCATCGAGTTTTGCTAAATTCAGGCCTATTAGTCTATGCTTGATGATTTATAAAGTGTCCTCTAAAATTATGGTTAATAGACTTAACCCTTATCTCCTTTCTAAAATTATCTTGAAAGAACAAGGGGCATTCATCAAAGGCTGAAACATATATTAGAATATTGTGCTTGTCCATAAAATGATTCGTAGCCTTACAATAAGGTGCGAGGAGGCAATGTGATTATTAAGGTGGATATAACTAAAGCTTATGATCAACTCGAATGGAGTTTTCTGTTAGAAGTATTAAAAATCTTGGGTTTTTTTTTGAAAAATAGAGACAACTGATAGCCAATTGCATTACCACGCCATCCTTTTCTATTTTAATGAATGACACAAGTAAAGGTTATTTTAAATCTTCACTAGGATTGAGATAGGGGGACCCGTTGTCTCCCTACTTATTCATTATTGCCGAAGAAGTGCCGAGTCGATTACTTAATAATAGTGCTATTGATGGTAAGATGATTGACTACAAAACTCACATAGGCTGCCATCGTATTTCTAATCTTTTTTACGCCGATGATCTAATGATACTTTTAAATGGCTCCAAAAATTCTTTAAAAGCTTGTATGGATTAGCAACACACATATGAAAACATTTCTGATCAAAAGGTAAATCACACCAAATCAACAATGTATTTTGCTAAACAAGTGTCCATAGCACGGAAGGCAATTGGGTTTCAGACTATGGGTTTTAATGAAGGTGCTTTTCCATGTTTATACTTGGGTGCACCTATATGTATGGGTAGTATACATGCCAATCATGTAGATCCCTTAATTTAGAAAGTGCAAAAGCAACTAGCTTCATGGAAATGTGCTTTATTCTCGAAGGGTGGTAGACTTGTGCTAATAAAACGTGTTATCTAGTATTCCTATACATCCATTATTCCTCGAAGTGTCATACACAAGGTAGATCAGATTTTTGCGGATTTCCTGTGGGGTAGTAAGGATGGCAAAAAGAAAAAGAAAAGACATGGGTGGCATGGGATATTGTTTGCAGACATACAAAAGAAAGTGGTCTCGATATTAGGAAATTGGAAGAGATAGAGAAAGCTTTTCATATGAAATTTGTTTGGCAATTTTTGTACGGCAATTCACTTTGGGCTAGTTTTTTCCGAGCAAAATATAAAAATCCTATTCACCCTTCCCTTCAGAATCAAGTTTCTTACGAATCTCATTTTTGGAAAGCTTTAAAACCATTGATCAAAGTGGTGATTAGAGGCTCAGGATGGATTCTTAATGAAGGCAAGATCTCGTATTGGATTGAAAATTGGTCATCTTTGGGGATTCTTGGTGACCTCTCAGATGTTATTGATCCCTACTTGACTGTAGATGAGGTCTTTTCTGGTATGGGAGGTCACTAGGAGAAAATATAGGAGATAGTGGGGAACCCCATCTGTGAAGAATTGAAGTTCCAACACAGTTATCTCTCATTAGGTCCTGATATTCCTATATGGAGAGTGGAGCAGAATGGCAACTTTACGACCTTTTCAGCTTGGCACTATAACCATGATCCTAAAGAAAAAGTGTCATGGGCTAAATGGATCTGGCATAAATTATTTTCGAGTAAAATTTCTATATTTATGTGGAATGGTATGTTTAATGGTTTGCCTTTTGACCAAAATATTTTGAAGTTGCATATTTATGGCCTCTAAATGTGAATGTTGTCAAGTGGCTGACTGTGAATCTTTAAAACATTTGTTACCTTTGAGAAAGATTTCATCCTTTGTTTGAAATTTTTTTGATGCAGTTTTGGGTCTGAATCTTGTACCTACTAATACATATTGTGGCAAAATTCAGCAATGGCTATCCAAAGCTCAGGCGGTTTCACAAATGAACATTGTGATTGGCATTCTTCCTTCATTAAAAAGTTAGTTCCTGTGGCTATGCAGATGTAAAGCTAAAATGGAGGGGGTTGTTTAAACTAGGGAGCAAGTGTGCTACAAGATCAAGAATGTTTTAGCTCAACTCATTCACACAAAAACAATTAAGCCCTTCACCAAATGCTTAGATGGGGTGATTTTACAGCAACTTGGTTTAATGAAGATGCTTGTCCAGAAAAAGTCTATGTAGATATTGAAGTGGATGTGCCTGGCTCAGGGATTTGCTAAACTTAACATTGATGGTAGTAGTCTGAGCATTCTAGGTTGAAGTGGAGGTAGAGGGATTCTTCGAGATGAGAATGGTCATATGATTTTTGCTTTTTTTAAGGTTCTATGGTATTAATTCAAACAACATTGCAGAAATAATAGCCCTATATGATGATCTTAGTTTATGTGCTAAAATGAATATTAATCACATAGAGGTTGAAAACAGATTATAAGTTAGTGGTAAATTGGTGGGAGAAAGGTGGACAAGTTCCTTGGCGTAGTCAGAGATACTAGAACTAGAGGCTAGATTGGCTGCTCGTTCGATGGTGGTATGTCTTTATCATTCTTTTAAGGAAATGAACTATGTTGCAGATAGATTAGCTAAATTGGGTATGAGGTATAAAGTATTCATTTAATACCAGAGACAGCCTTCCAAAAGATATTATGGGAGCCATTCGAATGGATCAGGCAGGTATACAAGTTATACGACATCGATAACACTTTTGTGTGTTATTTTATTGTACAATTTATGTTTTATTTTGTCTTGATTTGATTGCAGGTCTTGTTAGTACACACTTTTGTATTTTGATTTGTTGAGCATTCCTATTGGATTAAGGTTAGCTGTTTTTCTTTGTGTTCTTGTAGTTCATTTTGATATTTGGATTTGAAATTTAAGATGATATGTAACCTCTAGGTATTCAATTGTAACCACGATTTTTTTCCATCAGAAGTGAGGACAATCAATAAAATTGAAATACTGTCTTCTTCTTCTTCTTAAAAATAAAAAACTTGATCTAGTTCCGTCTTAGGATAGGTGTTGCTTGGGCAAGTTATTGAGCTACATCGGGTCTAAACTGGATTCATTCATCTATATATAATTCAGAAAGAATAGATAGAGTCATATTTTTCGCAGCTAATGGACATATATTATTATAGCATGTTGCTTAATAGAATCTGCACACATTTTCTTAGAAGGAATCACATTTTCCTTCAAAGGGAAAAATTAAAAACCCCAATCAAATAAGAGAAGATGTGGTCTGTCATTTTCACAGTTTTTTTTTCCTTTGTTCGAGTACTTTATTTGGTACAATTTTTAATTAATAATCCTCTAAATTCACAGATATATTTCATATAATAAATTTAGAAATTCATATGATCTAATATAATATATCAAATATATTTTATATTAAAAGATTTCATACAATTCACTCAAATTTCAAGATATACAGGATATTGCTCATGGCGAGTACATGCATGATGCATCCCAATCAGAAAGGACAACGATGTCAGGGCGAGTGAGGACAAGCAAATAAGTGGGTCCCAACGTGGTTCCTTAACCAATCATATAGGTCCCATGCGAGGCTTCCATGTTCCATGGGTTGTCCCAAAACCTAATCGTCGAGGTTGGCCCCACATTCCCCTCACTCTTTTTGCCATGAGATTTTGTAATGAACCTGCTACAGATTGTGAGAATGATAATGGAAATGTAGGAAGAATTATGACTTACAATAATAAAAGAGATGAGCAATGAAAAGAAGATAAAAAGTGGCTACGTCTTGGGAAGTTTGAGGCTCCCAATTCCTCCATAGATGCAAATATAAAACGTTCACAATATTCTAGAATCCCTCAACAGGGACTCCCTTCCTCTTACATATACTGGAAGGCACATCCCTAAATCGACAACAACCAACTAAGGCCATGGGCCACTTCTTACTCCCCTTATAGGCCCATGGGCCACTAAACAACAACTCAATAAAAATAAAATATAGCAACTACGTACGAGGCCCATCAAGCCCAACCAATTTAATTGGTTCATAACAAATTCTCCCCCTTTAAACAACCTTGTCCTCAAGGTTGAGATATTGATGAAGCTCTATGGTATCGATGAACAAGTGCAGATTGTTGGTGATGATCTTCTTGTCACACCCCTTCGGTTACCATCATGAGTAATGCTAACAATCCTTGACACAGCAAAAAAAATGCACCAATGGGCTCCACAAGAGTATCAAATGAAGCAGCCATCAATGCAAAAGCTTCTCCCGCATCAAAAGTGGTAGCTCCCCATGGAAAAGGATATGGAACTCTTACCCATGGAGCATCACCAATGCTTCTGGAATGATTTGTTCTACAACTTATTTGGGTTTTAGGCCCTGTTTTCTTGTAAGCCCCACCAACGGTGAGCAGGTGAGCATAAATCCAAACAATCACCAGCAAGAATATAACAACAAAGCGGTCGAAGACATGCATCTCATCACGCATCAAGTGAGGTATATACTGGAAAATATTACAAAAATAATGAGCTGTGGCAACCCAGTCGCAACTCCCTTTGCTTTACATTGAGGGCCTTGTTTGTCCATTAAAACTAAATCACTCCAAGACCCCGCATGATTTCCTCCTCTTCCTCTATCAAAAGGACTAAAAACAATTTTAAAGGGCAAAACATCAAGCAATTGGGAAGCAAAGAGTTTCTTACCCATTGATTTCTCCATATCGATAACTTCTTCCCTTGTATATGCCTTATCTGATATCAGAACAGGATCCTCCACAAGAGGAACAAAAATCTCCTTATACTTGCAGGCTAAAAAAATTGTTGTTGGTCTAACCAAGTAGTCCTCATCTGAGTAATTGTCCAATTCTTCCGTTAGCCAAACATCCTGGCTATCATAATCCATTCCCACATGGGTTCTTTCCCTTTCTANATAGCAACTACGTACGAGGCCCATCAAGCCCAACCAATTTAATTGGTTCATAACAAATTCTCCCCCTTTAAACAACCTTGTCCTCAAGGTTGAGATATTGATGAAGCTCTATGGTATCGATGAACAAGTGCAGATTGTTGGTGATGATCTTCTTGTCACACCCTTTCGGTTACCATCATGAGTAATGCTAACAATCCTTGACACAGCAAAAAAAATGCACCAATGGGCTCCACAAGAGTATCAAATGAAGCAGCCATCAATGCAAAAGCTTCTCCCGCATCAAAAGTGGTAGCTCCCCATGGAAAAGGATATGGAACTCTTACCCATGGAGCATCACCAATGCTTCTGGAATGATTTGTTCTACAACTTATTTGGGTTTTAGGCCCTGTTTTCTTGTAAGCCCCACCAACGGTGAGCAGGTGAGCATAAATCCAAACAATCACCAGCAAGAATATAACAACAAAGCGGTCGAAGACATGCATCTCATCACGCATCAAGTGAGGTATATACTGGAAAATATTACAAAAATAATGAGCTGTGGCAACCCAGTCGCAACTCCCTTTGCTTTACATTGAGGGCCTTGTTCGTCCATTAAAACTAAATCACTCCAAGACCCCGCATGATTTCCTCCTCTTCCTCTATCAAAAGGACTAAAAACAATTTTAAAGGGCAAAACATCAAGCAATTGGGAAGCAAAGAGTTTCTTACCCATTAATTTCTCCATATCGATAACTCCTTCCCTTGTATATGCCTTATCTGATATCAGAACAGGATCCTCCACAAGAGGAACAAAAATCTCCTCATACTTGCAGGCTAAAAAAATTGTTGTTGGTCTAACCAAGTAGTCCTCATCTGAGTAATTGTCCAATTCTTCCGTTAGCCAAACATCCTGGCTATCATAATCCATTCCCACATGGGTTCTTTCCCTTTCTCTGTCAATAGGCTCAAAAACCACTTTAAGTGGCAATACATCAAACAAATAGTGAGCAAAAAGTTTCCTACCCATCAAATTCTCTGCAAACTCAAACATGCGGCCTACTTCAACAATCTTCATCAAACCAAATGAGTTGGTATGCCTTTCATCCATGGTCAGTGTTGCCACAGTAAAATTAGCTTTGATCTCTTCTTGGGCATGTTGCCAAACACGTAGACACGAGAATGTCATCCCCAAGTCGATGCCAATCAACGAACCCTCACCCTTTACCTTAGTTATATCACCAATAAACACCCGTAGAAAATTAGACGAACTCAATAAAAATTTGCAAATTGAGAGAAGAAAAATCCTAGAGATTCTTGAAAGAACTGATTTGGGTCTTGCTGCAACTTGAGCCATTTTTTCTAGAATTCTTTTGGGGATAACAAATCTCTTGAGGAAATTAAATTTCCAAGTAGCTTGGATGACATGGATGAGACAATCTGGCTGGTAGATGATGTGAATATGAGATTTCAACTCAATATTAGAGCCCAAAGTGGGTTCCACTTGCTGAAATGCCTCTTAAAGGGTACAAAGAGGGTCATCCGTGTCAACATCCCACTTCAGAATTTTTCCATCTTTGGTTTTTCTCAGCAAAGTGTTTCTCTCATTGCTGTGCTCACTTTGGGCACCACAACAAAGGAATTCTGCCAGAGAAAATTCTGTAACCCTTCTCTCAAACACAGTACTATTATTTTAAGAGAGAATCATGTCGTCGTGGACAATGACTAGGCAGCCATCTTTTGTCACTTGGACATCGACTACGATGAAATCAAGAGGGAAACTAGAGGCAGTGTCAAAGGATGTGATCGAGTTCTCTTTTATGGCTCTCATTTTTTTATCGGAAGACTGCAAGACGTTCATGCTGTGGCCCCTGTGCCCTATGACCAAAAACTTGGGTATCTTATCGAGTTTTGAGAATGGGTAGGGAATTCGATTTCGGACAATGGATATTTTGGGAATGGATAGAGGGCTGTAGAGAAGTTGGCGGTCAGGGACAAACGAGGATGGTGAGGAACAAAGATCCTGAAATTCGCCACCACCGGGATCAAATACCCTCTGTCTCGCGCAAGCTAACGTCCACCCCAAGAACAACGCATCACCATCTCTGAGATCTGCAATGCGACCCCAGTGTTGGCGTTTGAGCTTGACAAGGGAACAAATGGGTTTTGAGACAAATACCGTGGCCACTGCCACTATCTCCTCCACTTCGAGTGCCTTAATTTTTCCTTCCTTCATAATTTCATCTTCATCTTTCCTTCCCCTTTCCTCATGCATTCTCGATTTTTGTAGTTCTTTGGTTGAATTCGTAGAATCTCCTGAATCACAGATAGGCTCTTCACCCTTCACGCCCTTTTCGTCATCCATCCATCTAAGATAGCTAGAATCAGATCTTCCAAATATGGAGTCGGCACCATCAGGAGTTACGGTCAGATCTACCCCATTTTTTTTTACGATTCCATTTTCTTCTTGCACTATCAATAGTTGTGAATCGTCGATTGAAGCTGCTTCGTTCTCTTCCACTAATATTTTTGAGTCGAAGTCTTCAGTAACTGCAACATTTCCTCCGGGACACTCAACAACTACTGACCTCCGTTTCTGAACCTTTAATCTCACCAATTTTTCCATAACATCGTACCGATTCGTAATATTGTTCTGCCTTAGCACCCAATGCAGCATCATATCCATCAACTGGTCCATTCTAGTGTCAGAGGACAACTGGTTCTCACGCACCTCGAGCAGCCCTTCCCCCAAAATATCAATATGGCATTGAAGACCATCAGTATTGTTCTGTTTGGAACGTGGTGCATCAGCCATGGTTGTGTTTGGTTGGTATTCTGTAGGTGAATATGGCTCGGTATTTCTGGTTTTCTGGGCAGCTAGGTGAATGGGAATGGAATGGGTTTTCTGGGTTTATGGATTTCTGGGCTGGTTGATTGTAATGGTTTTGTGTATTTCTGGGTTTGTGCTTGCGGAAGGCTAGGTCTGGGTAGGATCGGTGCTCAAGTGATACCAATTGTAATGAACCTGCTACAGATTGTGAGAATGATAATGGAAATGTAGGAAGAATTATGACTTACAATAATAAAAGAGATGAGCAATGAAAAGAAGATAAAAAGTGGCTACGCCTTGGGAAGTTCGAGGCTCCCAATTCCTCCTTAGATGCAAATAATAAAACGTTCACAATATTCCAGAATCCCTCAACAGGGACTCCCTTCCTTTTACATATACTGGAAGGCACATCCCTAAATCGACAACAACCAACTAAGGCCATGGGCCACTTCTTACTCCCCTTATAGGCCCATGGGCCACTAAACAACAACTCAATAAAAATAAAATATAGCAACTACGTACGAGGCCCATCAAGCCCAACCAATTTAATTGGTTCATAACAGATTTATTTTCTATGTACTTTGCTATCCCCAACCCTTTTTTTTTTTTCGAAACACTACTTTACGGTTCGAAATCTATCGCTTAAGTGTATCGTTTGTCATTTTAATTTTTTTAAAAATTTTTTATTTAATGATTAAGAAATTAATTTTAAATATATTGATATATTTTTTAAAAATATAAAAAGAAAAATAAAAAAAAGGTTCAAAATAAACTAACAATATAAATAAGCGGTTCTACTAGGCGGCGCTCTTTTTTTTATTTTTTTTATTTTTATTTTTTTTATTTTCTCTTAATTTCCCGAAGAGAAAATTGGGTCTGGCTTTGTGCAATGAGTGTGCGTACATGCATGACCTGACGACCTGACCCTTTCATGACCGGCGTTATGCATGCTTCCTTTTACACGCCAAATTTCATTACAAGTAAACGTCGGACCAACGAAAAGTCTTGATGATCTCTTCCTCTGCTTTGATTCTGTCATTTTCATTGGCACCAGAGAATATTTGTGTAAACTTTGTCGATGCAATTAGTCATCTAAATAGTTTGATAAACACAAAGTTTGTGGAAATCATTTGAGATTGTTTCGTTTGATACACTATAAGAAAATTGTTTATTTACGACCAGTTAATTTTAGCGAAATGATTATTTTTATAATCTTTTGATTGCAATAAAATTACATATATATTTTTTTAAGTGATGACACGATCAACGTGATTATCAAGTACTGGTGCTATTAGGACTTTTACGATGAGTACTGTGAAATCGTTTCATCTCGTGGTTAATTTGCCATTTCTTAATTTTATTGATGTAAGTAGCCATTACAAGTATACTGTAATCTTAAAATATTCAAATTACTCTCTTTATAAAAAAAAAAGTGAGATCTACTGTAAAAATTTGAGTTCTTTCATAGAGCATTGCTATGCATCATCCTACACACCACACACCAATGTGTTTTTTATTTTTTTTCAATTTTTTTTCAATTTTTTATTTATTTTACTCTTCTTGAAATATTTATATTTTTTTATTCTTCATCCATATAATACACATTTAATAAGAGAAACAAATAAAAAAAAAATAAAAAAAATTATGGTGTGTGGTGTGTAAAATGATGCAAAAATTAATTCTAAGTGATCTACTGCTCAGGTGTGTCCAATATTTTTTTAGAAGAATTGTACAGGATTTGCGTACCTTCTAACAACATAAATCTTCTTACGACAGACTAGGCTTACTAGATAGCTGGCTTCCGAATTTTATGTGAATTTGGCGAAGAGGCTAGAAAATGTGATTCAAACGTGCGCATTTTGCATTAAATTCTCGTTACCTAAAAGAAGAACTACCACTACAAGAAAAATGAGTTTTTGTAGTCATTTAATTGCAATGAAAATATTTTTTAAAATTAAAACAGATTCATTTTGACTGTAAATAATCATTTTACTGAAATTAACTGGTTGTAAATAAACAATTTTTTTTGTAGTGTACGCATTTTACATTAAATGCCTCGTACCTAAAACAAAACTACGCATTTTCATTTATATCCAACTCACTTTATCAAAAGCACCGTGTGCCCAATCTCACGTGTTTTCTCTTAGGTCCATTGATGAACTACCGAGATAAAATCACATACAAAAGTTGCACGTAGATCCAGTACATTAAGAATGACGCACGTTGCAAATGCCTTTCTTTTGGAGAGATGATATTTATAATTTTAGGTAGCAAGCACCACCGAATCTTTTTAAATAAATAAATATAAGATTTATATAAAAAATTAATAATAAATCATACTTTAAAAAAAATATATGTGACACTTGTACAATCTATAATTATATTTAACAATATTACTTAAAAATATATTAATATATTTAAAATTATTTTTTTAATTATTAAGTAAAAATAAAAAATAATTTTTTTTCCTCAAACTACTAAGTAGAACGGTAAGAATTGATGGGCAAAACAATTTTTTTTCATTTGTAAAAAAGTGAGATCTTAATAATAAAAAATAAATTTTATATATTTTTTTAACTAGAGTTTAATTGTTTATAAAAATATATATATAATTTTTCTATTTAAAATTTGTTAAAATCATTCCTACTGTTGGGAATCACAAAATAAAAAAATAAAAAAATAAAGTTAAAAGATGGAGCTAAAGGTACTAAGGTAGGGTTCAAAAGCCCTAGTATAAGCTCCCAATCATTTCACCAGCTGACCTTAGAACCGACAACCAGACTCAGGTTCCCTCTAATTAATATCGCTTAATAAAACAGAAAAACCTGCCGGTTCCTCTCCCCTATACAAACGGAACTCGTATGTCGGGCATCGGACGGTTCAGACCCTTTGACTTGAAGATTAGGGTAAAAAACAAAACCAAATTAAAGTCCATCCTCTGGGTATCTGTCTTTTTCCTTGTTCTATTTATATGGCCTTTCTGTCTTAATCTTTTTCTCCCCATTAACCTTTTTCTCTGCAATTCATCATCTTCTCAGTTTCACTCCGGCCTTCTTTTCGTTTTGCACTTTACCTTTTCTCTTTGCTAGAAATCTTCACCTTCTTGCTGTTATTTCGTTCTTGATCCAGTCCCATGGCGGTTCTACCTTCAAGCTCGTCTAGCTTGGAATTGACCATATCTATGCCTGGCTTCACTTCATCCCAGTCGCTTGCTTCATCTGGTAAGGAACTAGGATTTTGCTTTATCGACCATCTCTCTCTCTCTCTCTCTTCTTTGTTTGGAAAAGGTTTTTTGATATTTTTGTTGCCTTTAAAATTGACACAATCTTCCTCTGGTTGTGGTTTCTCTACCAATCGCGTAACAGTTGTCTACTTTCTTCTTCAATAATTCATATTTAATTTGATTTTAATGCATGACCTTCTACCCGGCTAATAACATGAGTTTTTTTGCCTCCATATTTGTTGGCCCACAAAGAGTTTCCAGTATATATAATATGGTTGATTTTATGGTATTTTTGCTTTTTTATTTTTAAAAATTCTGTTGAAACAAAATCATAATACTTAAAAAATGAGGAGGGTTGTGCAGTGAGGGACTTGGACATAAACCAAGTACCATCAGGAGGAGCATATCTAGAAGAAGAATGGCTGACATTGAATATGGAAGATGATGATCAAGAAAGTAGCAACGGAGGCCCTCCCAAAAAAAAACTCCGCCTCACCAAGGAACAGTCCCGCCTCCTTGAAGAAAGCTTCAGACAAAATCATACCTTAAACCCGGTAAACTTGATCTCTCACTCTCTTTATTTATCTCTCTATATTTCAGTCTCCCCCCAGGCCCCAACCCATTTCTTCTTTGGTAAATACCAAGCAAAAGGAATTGATGCATGGGTGCAACACCAGAACTTTACTTAAATTTTTTGTTTCTGTTTTGTCTTTTTCGATCGAGTCCGTTGGTGGTGTTTTAATCCTTTTGGAATTTTCCTCGTGCAGAAGCAGAAAGAGGGTTTGGCTATGCAGTTGAAGCTGAGGCCACGGCAAGTTGAGGTGTGGTTTCAGAATCGTAGGGCCAGGTATTGTACCTTAAATATGCTACGGTAGATTTTCAATGTTGTGGTTCTCTCGTTGCTGGTTGGTTACAGATAATCTGAATCTGATTCGAACCCCTATATAAATCGTACTCTCGATATATAAAGTAGAAAGCGATCGGCCCTTTAGAGGATAAGATTTTCTCGAAAAACAATGATACGGTACTAATTAATTGTCTAACGCCCTGGAGGTACTGATCAGTTCACTATCTAATAATCAACTTCAATATTTTTAATATATTCTTTAAATCCAATATATATTTTTAAATTCTCTAAATTAAATATAAATTCTTCTAATATGATTAACTATATATACTAATCCATCAGAATCTTCAGTACAGTAACTCAAATAGAATAGAGCAACTTCTTCACATGTCTCAATTAACATAATAAATCAAATATAGTTTACATAAGTCTTCATAATCATCTAAATATACTTAAATCCATCTAATGAATATGTAAATCCATCAACTGCATTAGTACCCTGAGGTGCTCAACTAATATACTCAGTTAATCTTACCCACGTACTTATTACTGATCCTCAGGTGAACCATCAAAGTCATTTGAAATATTGTGAAGATAAAATAGTGAGTTATCAAAAACTCAGTAAGCAGAGAACATATACTAGTATGTAAACATAAGCATTTATAGAGTTTAGAATGCGGAACAAAAATTTACTTTCAGAATGTAGAATCAAAACATGTTACAAAATATCAAAGCAAAACTTTTCGGAAAACATTTTTATTCAAAAAAAAAGTCTTGTAACATATCATAAACTGAGACATCATCTTCGTATCATATCGAAGTATCATATTGGGACAAAGATCATGTCTAACCCCTTTGTTAGAGTTATAACCACCATTATACCTGTGGCGGCGCCGTATGCCACTATTATACAGGGTTTAATATCATGTTTAATTCCTTTGGTAGGGTTATAGACCACCATTATATCTGTGGCAGGATCATATACTACTATTATACCCGTGGCAGGGTCGTATATCATTATTATACTCATGCATGGCCTTAACGGAAACAGGACATAAACAACATCGAAACCAAATTATAATCAGATACAGAATCAGAAATTCATGCCAAGGTTTTCAGATGACATATTGTATTAAAACAGAGTACTGAATAGTTTTAGATCATTTCACATATTCAAAATAACAAAATCAAAGCATCTTCATCTAATGAAAACAAAATTTTTTGGATCTCATATTCGCTCTTTTTTCGTAGTTCAGAATCATGATGCTAAAATAAGCATATGCCTATACCAGTCATGATAGAAAATACTTTCTCTTTATACAGATTTCATGAATATGCAAAATACATATATGAGATTGTTTTTAGGTTTCTTTTCAAAGCAAGCATGCATATTTTCAATATCAACCTCATTTAATTTCTTTTATGCAAAGTCTAGTATAGAGTCTAGTATAGGAACCCCACTTACCTGACTCTGGTAGTGTATCCTTTATGTTTTGGGACAGTAGTCTAGCCGTATCATGATAACCTAAATTAGAAATATCTGTACATTAGTTATTAACTCATACTGGCACATACCTTAGCTAACTAAATTCCATCATCCTAAGAATAGAGCAAAACAAGTTTACAAGCAGTTAAATTTATAAACAACCCAACAACCACTTGATTTAACAGTTAACCAGCCATGAATATCAATCTCAAATAAACAACATCAACCCAAATAGCATATAAATCCAATACCACTCATCAACTCAACAACCCACATATACACCCAAAACAGACAACTCATTGACTCCAAGCATTCACACAGCTTACCACACATCCAATACAACTAGCCCAAAATACATCTCAGAAGCAGCCAAGAACAACCCTGGACAACCACCTAATTTCATCATGTACAACCACCAATCAACTCCATCCGCCACACATCAACCCAAGTCACTAAATTTTAACAATTAGAAAACTAGGCATAACTCAACCAACATCTCCAACTCTATTAATTATTAGTTTCATCATATAAGTAGTGACAAAATTATCGTCCAAAACTCATTAACGTACAGATTTCCTAATAACAGCATAATCACGAAACTAAAGTTTGAATTTCCTTACCCAAATTTCGTTACTATGATAAAATGAATTTAATATCGGGATGAGGTTGTCTAAGACTAATTTCAATGCCCTGTGATACCAAGTAGCGGTGTTAAAAATGAGATTTACAACAATGTTTAAAACACGCCAAAATAAATTATGTAAGGCTAGGTCGTGTAATATAACGTACAAAGAGAAAAACAGCTAACCCCGCTGAGGTGAATCCACAATAGTGCGACTTCAATGTCGACACATGGAACCAGCACAACAGTAGATTGCGATGTTTGAAGCCAAACAGGGGTGAAGAGATGAACATAGAGAGAGAGAGATTCGAAACTTTAAGAGAGAGAATGAATGAAGAGTGGGTTTATCGACGTTGAGTGTGTGTAGGGAAAATGGGAGGGAATATAGTGGTGTTGACGGCATAACCCAAGATTAGTGGCCTCGACATACAACTCGGAAATGGGTGACGACACTCATGGCTTCAGTCAAATGGGGGTGAAGTGGTAAGGCCTAGGGTTTTGTTTCATCACAACCCAAAGCGGCATTAGTGTTCAATTAAAACACTGAGAATGATATATATAAATATATATATATATATAGAGAGAGAGAGAGAGAGAGAGAGAGAGAGAGAGAGGTGGGTGAGATCCTTACCAGGGTGGAGTATGGCAGCAGACCAACGGAGATGAGAGAAGAGAGAGTACCTACGGAGAAAATGAGCCCAACGAATGAAGAGATCAATTATGTAAATAGGGGTTCGAGTGGAGTGTTTGATTGAGACTGGGATGGAGGTTACAGAGACACGGGAGAGGAAATCGGAGATAGAGGGAAACTAAAAATCAAAAGGGGATGAGGAAGGGAAAACCGTCGAGAGTGGGAGAAGGGAGGAAGAAGAGAGTTTAGGGAGCTTACCTAAACGACATCTTTCCGTGCTATGGGTTGCCATTCTTGCGGGCCTGGGCTTGGTCTTGCTGCTGGGCCTAGGTATTATATCCTCCCTCCTTATGAAAATCCTGTCCTCGAAATTTGTGACAAGTTATCAAGATCTCTGTCGAACCACCGTGGGTACTTAAATCATATCTCATCTTTTAATTCCCAAAAGGCTTCACTGATAGCATGATTATTCCATACCACTTTATACGATGGAATAGTCCAAGTTGCTTCTTCCATCAAATGTGGGAGGATGAATACAATTAAATTGCTCAAATGTGTAACCTTTCTCATTGTTGGTTTCGTTCAAATCCTCAAGGTTTTGAACTCAGCAACGAGACGCCGTCTTGTAAGCTTAAACTTGGTTAAACATTCTAAGGAAAGAAAAAAAAAATATATGTATAAAAAAAAATATCATATAACTATTTAAAACAAGTTCATGATTTTTCTTGTTCACCCATTCTTAACCATATCTTTAACCAATTCCTATAACCCTTCTTACAATCTATAACCTCAAAGTCATGAATTCAATTCTTAACATCTAAAACCTTAGATCCCATCAAAATCAATCATAAAGTATACAAAATCTCAAACCTTAAATATCCACATGATCATCCTTATAGTCCTCAAATTTCTACACTTCCAATATGAAAGTTACTCCCTAAAACCCACAGATATTTAAATTTCATATGTTTATAGTCTACAAAACCTCAAACCTGACTTTGATAGCAATTGTAATGCCCCGATCTCGAAGGTCCAGGAGTTAACTCCTACTACTTGATAATCAATTTCAACATTTCTAATATATTCTCCATATCCAATATATATCTTCAAAGACTCCAAATCAAGCATAAATTCCTCTAATATGATTAACTACACATACTAATCCATCAGATCCTCAATACAACAACCCAAATAAAATATATCAACTTCTCCACATGTCTTAATTAATATAATAAAATGAAATAGAGTTTATATGAGTCTTCATAATCATCTAAACATACTGAAATCCATCTACTGAATACATAAATCTACCAACAACACTAGTACCCCGAGATACTCAACTACTATCCTCAGCTAATCTTGCCTACGTACTCTATTATTGATCATCAGGTGAACCATCAAAGTCATCTGAAATATTGTGAAGAGAAATGGGTGAGTTATCAACAACTCATTAGGTGGAGAATATATACTAGTATGTAAACATGAGTATTTAATTTACATAGTTCAGAATGCGGAACAAAATATTTATTTTTAGAATGAAAATCAAAACATGTTACAAAATATTAGAGCGAAACTTTCAGAAAACATTCGTATTAAAAAAAAAAAAATCATTTGGCATATCATAAACTGAGACATCATCTTCTAATCATAGCGGAGCATCACATTGAGATAAAGACTATATTTAACCCCCGTGGTAGAGTTATAAACTACAATTATACTGGTAGTGAGGCCGTTGCCACTATTCTAGGATTATACCCATGGTAAGGGCCATGTTTAACCCCTATGGTAGGGTTATAAATATTTTTGATTTAGGTTATCATGATATAGTTATAATAGTGGCATGCGGCCCCTCCACGATTATAATAGTGGTTTATAACCCTACCATTGGGGTTAAAAATAGTCTCTGTCCTGATGTGATACTTCGATATGATATGAAGATGATGCCTCAGTTTATGATATGCCAAATGTTTTTATTTATTTTTTGAATAAGAATGTTTTCTGAAAGTTTCGCTCTAATAATTTGTAACATGTTTTGATTCTGCATTTTGAATGTAAATGTTTTGTTCCACATTCTGAATTCTGTAAATGATCATGTTTATATACTAGTATATGTTCTCTGCTTACGGAATTATTGATAACTCACCTTTTATCTTCATAATATTTCAGATGGCTTTAATGGTTCACCTGATGATTAGTAATAGTAGTTGAGTACCTCGGGGTACTAGTGCTGTTGGTGGATTTATGTATTTAGTAGATGGATTCTAGTATGTTTTGATGAGTACGAAGACTTATGTAAACTCTATTTCTTTTATTATGTTAATTGAGACGTGTGAAGAAGTTAATCTATTTTATTTGGGTTACTGTATTGAGGATTTGATGGATTAGTATGTGTAGTTAATCATATTGAAGGAATTTATGTTTGATTTGGAGTCTTTGGAAATATATATTGGATATGGAGAATATATTAGAAATGCTGAAGTTGATTATTAGGTAACAAGAGTTAATTCACTGGACTTCTGGGATTGGGGTGTTACAATTTTTATCATGTTGATTATTTTAAGGTTGATTTTGTCATTTAACTTGGACATTGTATATACTACCGCGTACTTGCTTTTCAGTATCGAGGTACATCTCTATATAGAAAAATATTAGATACAGTCGTAAAATGTGTAAATAATATTACACACTTTGATTAAAATAAATAAATATAGAATCCATATAAAAAAAATTAATTTTTTTAATAATGGAATCCACTGATTTCAAACGGAGTGTGCAGGGCTGCACCCAATTACTAGATCGAGCGTTAATATAATTTGTCTACCCATATGTATAATTGTGTGCGCTTGTGCGTATAATCATGTCGTTAATGTATGTGTATATTATAATATTATTATATTTAGCAGTTTTCTAGTGTTTTATTTTCTTTATTTTCTTCCTTCAAATATGCCTACGTGGCTACGTGCAAGGAAAGAATAAACAGTCTTGATCCTTGTTTGGATTTGAAATTTATTTAAATTCATCTTAACTCATCTCATTTTATTATTATAATTTTTTTAAATTTTTATATAAAATATAATAAAATAAGGCCGAGTACTACTTGGTGGCGGGTTTGAAATCTAATAATAATAATAGTAATAAGAATAATAATAATAAACCTGCCATTTTAATTCCATAGAAAAGCTAGCTAGGACATGACAATTAGCTCAGCAAAATTATGAGTAATTAATGATGTTGTGTCATGAGCTCAGCTTTGTGCACGCAACATAATGATATTGGCTGTCTAAAGTATAACGTCGACAGGGATATATAGCAGCATGATATTTATTGTGAGGATCAGGACACGGATCAGGTCCATGAAGCTAGCTAGCATGCGTTCTTCCTCCTCGTGTGCTAAACATCAATGCAACTTTGACTCATTTTATATAATGTACTTTGGAGTGGCCATGCAATCAACAGCTAGCTAGCAACTCATGATCTTTTCCTTAAACTTTGCAGAAATAATTAACTACGTACGTTGTGTCTTCTACTAATTCGTAATTATCTTTATTTTGTTCCTAATTATAATTGAAAAAAATCAATATGCTTTATATATTTATATATAATATTAGTAATAACCAATAATGGAGAAGGCAATATTGATGCAGAATTAATTATCAATAGCTTGGTTATATATTACTGAAAATGCATTGATGACCACATCATTATTTATATATAATGATGTTACTGCGATTGACATTTGACACAGGAGCAAGCTGAAGCAGACAGAGATGGAATGCGAGTATTTGAAGAGATGGTTTGGATCACTGACCGAACAAAACCGAAGACTCCAGAGAGAGGTGAAGGAGCTACGGGCATTGAAAGTTGGCCCGCCCACCGTCATCGCCCCCCACATCATGAGTTCGAAGCCCCTCCTAGCATCCACTCTCACAATGTGTCCCCGTTGTGAGCGTGTGACCACCACCTCTATGATCAACAAGAGTCCCACCAAGAACGTCATCATGACCACCACCTCCGCCCCCACGTTGTACACTAAAGTGGTACTGGTGCCACCTCTTCAACCTCGACATTAATCTTCGGCGGACCGTTGTTAAAAAGACGACACAACTATTAATTATATCCTAGCTATCATAATTAATTAATGACCCACTTAAGATGATATAGAAATCTAACAGCTTTAACGCGCATATGTTCATAGAAAAAAAAAATGTCATTCAGTGTTTAATTAACTAGATTATTCAGATGATGTTGTTTATTAGTATCAATTAATCCATGTAGATACTTAAATATTTTAGATGCTCACGGTTTTTTTTCTATAAGAAAGGGGCATCTATAGTGGGCACTCCTTCACTTTTTCTTTTTTTTTTTTCCAGATTATGAAGCGGTTTAAGAACTACTTCATGAGGCTTGATGGCTAGTCATTAAGGGCTAGTCGGGGGTTACGCTTAAGGTGTTGCGGCAACCACTGTCGAACACCAGGCCTAGCAGCAGTTTCTGCCGTGGAGGACGGCAGCCAACGACGGCTTCAACCAAAGCACCTGGCTGGTGCGGCAAAAGGCGATGTAGCAGCTTCTGCAGAAGCTGCATGCTATGCCAGGTGGAGCAGCACATGATGCTGTGTGCCAGACCTGCACCGTCGAGGTGCGGCGCGCACCAAGTGTTGCGTGCACCAGGTGCCGCCCGCACCAGCAGTCGCATGCACATGGTGCTGCATGCACTACACCAGGTGCGGGGCGCACCAGGTTCGGCGCGCACCCGAGACCGGGTGAGGAAGGCAGCTTTGTCATCGTCTCCAGGTGCTGCAGCAGTGCCTTTGAGAGGGTGGGGCGGCGCTGCCATGGATCGGTGCCTCTACCAGAAGGTTCAAAGTTGCCATTAATGAGCGCACGCTGAGGATGTCGTCGGTTACATTTTTTTGCTTCCGTTACTAGAACAATAACGTATTTGAGGTAGAAGATAAACAGTAAATGTGTTTCATGTATATGGGCTTGTTTAAAAAAAAAAAACAAAAAATTTTTGGACTGCTATATTTTATTTACTTGGGTCTAAGGTAATAACCAGTGGACTTGAATTGGACTTGTTTTAAAATCACATTTTGGTGTGAAATTTGTTTTTTGCTTGATCTGAAATGTTTTGGTCAATAAACAGATTTATTTTTAAATTCGGCCTATCTATCTTCTTGTATTTAAAATACAGCAGTCAATTATTATTTTTTTTTAAAAAAAGGGCCCTTGCCCGAGAGCTTAGAAGGTCTTGACCCGCTCTGCAGTTGGGCGCCAAGTGGGTGCGGCCAATTAGTTGTCTAAAAACAGTGATTTTTTGAAAAATTAGTTTGAGCAGTGATTTGAACCCAAGACCTCACACAAGGACAATAGGTACAACCATTGGGCTAGAACTTATTGTTAGTATGTTAGCTAATTTTATTTAAATTAGCATATTGTTAGGGCACATGAATTTTTTGTTTGAAATATTGTTTGCATGATTATTATTATTAAATACATGCATGCCATGATATTATGATGTCATATTTTATCGCATTTAATAGGCATTTTATAGTATGTTATAATTTGCCTAGATTATTATCTTTTTGGTGAATAATAATTATTTAGATAAAATGTGATGTGATTATTTTTTGTACATGTATTGTGATTGCATGTAATTGTGAGTTTATTTTATCACTTGTATTGTTAGGCTATTTTTTAAGAATTAGTCTTCAAGTTTTAAGATGTAATAAAATAGAGAATTAAGTAATCCAAGTTTGATTAGTTCATGCTTATGATTATCCCAAAATTAATTTTTTTGATCTGAGAAGAAATTGTTTTTTTTTTCTGTGACTAACTCAGTAGATTGCTTATCCTAATGTGAGTATGGTTAAGATTGATTTAGAATTAATCTCCTATGCAATATAAATTTGCGTGAAAATTAAGTTAGAAATTAATAATTATGCATTGAGGCGCAAGAGATGATTAGGAAGCTTAGCAAATTTTCGATCTTGCGACGCGTATTAATTATTTTTGTTCTAATTTAGATTAACGTGGTAAATTTTTTAGATGTGTGTGCAATTATATACACATAGTGTAGTAACTTTGAGATAACCGAGAAGAAAGCCTAGGATTATTTATGTGATTTAATCATCGCATTAATCTCCTCCATGAGCAATAGTTAGAACAAATAAAGATTATTATGAGTGTCAGATAGTCTTAGACCATCATTATTGTGAATCCTCTAAAAGGTCGAGAATAAAATTGGAAGTACATGTGGGACGCATGCGTTACAATGTTTATAGAAGTTGATGGGATCAATTGTCAAATAAGAGCTAAACCACTATTTTGCCTTTGAGAATCTTGTGGATAATAACAAAAGTTGCGCGTTGTTTTTGTAACGCAACGATTAAATTGCTCCTATATTTGAGGTTGAGCATTATAATCTTGAAACAATTTAGATTAACTCACAGATAAGCACATATCCTCTCTATTTACTAGTATGTCTGACAAGTAAGGACATTAAAATTTGAGTGTGCAAGAGTGTTGAGGACATTATTGATTTGCACATTTATTTTTTAAAGGTTTTATCAGTGCACCTTTATGTGGTATTAGCATTAGTAATCTTGCTTAAGTTTTATTTATCTCTAGCAAGAACAAATAGATTCTTGCATATATATAAATTTTGGAGCACTCTTTGAGAGTAATGTAATACCAAGCACTTTGGAGGTTTGCATGGTAACTATGTCAAAAGTTTGAATAATTAGGTACGACTTATCTAAGCCTAATCTAAAAATTTTGCTCATAGTTGCACTGATGCAATATAGGTTTTAGGCTAAGATAATTTCTTGCAAAATTTTTCTTTTCTCTCCTATAGTAGATTGAAGAATATGAAAAATATTGAAAGCAAGAAATTAGGATATATTGCTAGTTAGCAGCTAAAACGTCACATACTGCATTTATTGCAAGCGATGTTTTTAATAAGCGCTTTTACTGCGATATTAGTAAAGTCTATACCTAATTTTATTTAAAACTTATTCAAAATAGTGATGTTAGTGAGAATTCCAAGAGGTTTTAAAGTTGGATGGTCACTCTTTGACTGAGTGATATTATTTCTCAAGTGGAGAGATGATATACTCAAATGTGCCGTGGAAGCATGGGAAGATGGGTGTGAAGTTTCAGAAATTGAAATTTTTCTCGCTAATGAAATCCCTCCATTTGGTTTAGAAGAGTCAAAGAGAAAAGATAATATGAGCATTTTCTATGTAAAAGTTCCTATACATGCACACTAAGGACTTGGATAATAAAAATATTGTTTTATCATATAAATACAATTCCAAATATTTTTAAGGAAAATATATTTTTTGAAAATCGAAATTGTATGAGTTATATGATGAGAATAATTATCTTATAGTTTAATGACTTACTGAGAATGGAGTTATAAATAAATTATGGCGCAAAACAGTTTTTATATCACACTTGGGTTGCTGTAATATGGTGCTGCGGCCTTAATTCTGATTTTTCGTCCTGAGATTGGGTTCATTTGCTTTTGAGAAAAGCTGAGTGACTATTTTGGCAAACGTGAATCCTAGAGGATCTAAACTTAATCATTTTTTGGTTGAGTCAAGAAAATTACTCGTATTTTCAGTGAGGGTGGGGAATTGTGAATTTTTATAAACACTTATTCTTGAAAAGAACATTTCATTACGTTTCCACACTACCTTATTTTTTTTTTCAAAAATTTCTTTATAAAAGATCGCCGAAAATAGTGGGAGTAATTCAACAACTAATGTGAGTATACATTTAAGTAATGGTGTACCCCTAGTGATAGTGACTCCCAAAAGTTATAGAATATAAAGATCCTCATAAATAGCATGGAAGCAATATATTAATATTATCTCGTCGTTTAGAGACTAGAAGAGAATATTTGTAATATGGCTCCGCTAAAGGTATTGAATTCACATAATAGAAATTCCAACATAGAATCTTAGATTCGCTTCACTTATATGATCCAACATGGAGTTGTTGATCTAATTGATAAATGAAAAGTGGAGTTGATAGAAGTATAAATCTATCTCTTGGCACTAATTGAGTTGCATTTAGATAGCTATTGATCGCATATTTATTGAAACTTGTCTTAAAGGTGTTAAATAGCTGGTTCTCATAGGATAATTAGATGGTTAGCATTTTGTGATATTTAGGCATGAAGTACTTTGAGCGCATTATTGTTGCTTGTACTATTTTGGTATAGAAAGCGAATGAATGCTGCTGGTACTGTTTACTTACGGCCTAAACAAACCATCTATTCAAAGATACCCAATGTACCTAGTCGTTTTTTCATTAAACAAATTATTAAATAAAACGAGTTTCTTTAAACGCTGTTGACAATATTAGAAAAGTGTCATCATAAGAGAAATTGTGAATTGGTTGTCTTAGATAATTAATGGTCGCCTAATAAGAAGTTTTCCATATTACTGGATGATGGATATGGGTTTGTGAAATGTAGTTCAGATTTCATGTCTTGTAAGACTGTTTATAAGGAAAACAAACTCTAGGAGCTCTTGTTCAAAATCTATAGACAATTAATGAGATGGAAAATACTAAATGATCTAGTTTTACCTATACTATTTGGTGTTTCCATTATGGTTTGCTCATGGGAGTTAGAGGTTAATATTTTATTAGAAAGTAAATATGGCTTACTTGATTAAGTGAGTTTATGGTGCGATTGTTGTTAAAATTAATAACTAGACTATTATGATTATCTTTGGGGCAAAGTCCCTAATCGTTTTACCCTTAATGAAAATAAATTATGGTTATTTCACATGCTTTTGTTGAATACAAGAGATTTATATGAAACCTTGAAATCGCAAATTGAATTTGTTGAATGACATTTGAGGCCATCTTGTAGATTCTTAAAAGTCGCATTTGGACTTAATGACTAGAATTTAAGGTTTAAAATTGTGAGTTTGACCTCAATAAGATTCGTGATGAATCGTCGCTAATTTCATGGTTGTGCAAAAGACTTTTATATGTAAAAGCAGAGTCTCTTGGTAGAAGTTTGTTTTGAAAAATTACTACACATTAGAATGTGCATAGAGAGAAATGGTCATTAAGCACCACTTGAGAGTTGTGGTTTAATAATTTGTAGTTGACCATATGATTTATCTCTACCTGATGGTATTGCTCATTGTGCACATGATATTGGTTGTTTTATGATCATGTGGCATGATTGGAAGTATTTTTTGGTAAACACACACATTCACTATAAATTTAGGAGTTATGGTAAAAAAATGTATATTGACAGGCTTAGATCGGCTCACTCACACGAGCGATCGCCTTTGGCACTATAAAGGGGTAGCGAGCAAAGATGAGACATTATGTCACTCGGTACTTGTCCAATGAGAGATAAGTTGTAAGACGCAAAAGATATGTCGCCTTAGAGGAAACTAAGATGAGGTCCATCATATTTAAAAGGACTATGCATGGTTACCCACAATCCATGTAGCCTGTAGTTTAGCCAAATTCGAGAACCTCTTTAGCGCTTCGGATAGTGAGCAAATTGAAGAACTCGGGTTAGGCGCAGAGATAGCGACTAGACTAAGATCTGTACAGTGTATTGAGATTAGATATACGCTCTTTTTTCAAAAAGAGAACTCCACCATAACAGATCTTTCATACTACATGTGCTTTTGCAACCAACAGTAGAGATGGATGAATTGTTCCCTGCTTCCTCATCGTGTGAGTTCTGTAGGTCATAATTGATGACCTTAATTTATTTATACCCTTATGAGACTTTTGACTATGCCATGAGGTTGATGTTTTAGTGTTTGCTACTTTGGCATATTATTTATGGCCGTGAATGATACAGTCTAAAGAGGCATTGATGGGAAAGCAATTGGACTGAAACTAAATGACATGACGGAAAGGGAAGACTATTTGATAACACATCACTATTGGTGTGTACTCACTGCCGGCAAGTTATGTTGCTTATTGGAAGTTGCGACATAGTTGTGAGTACATCATATTTTATAGAGATTGAGCATTGCTTTGAGTCATTTTGACTCGAGGGGGATTAGGGATTCTTAGTCTGATGTAACCAAATGAGTCGGGGTATAACGAGACACTTTTAAGGATGTTATGCTGGTCTTCTCTCCGAGAGATTTGGTATAGTGCTCCAATTTTTCTTTTACAACTGTGCTTGATGGTTGCACAGCTTATTTGCTAGTATAAACAAGATTAAGAACATATTGAGAGATGCAGACCTGGAGTCTTGCCCATTATGTGTGAGTGAGAGATGTAAGAAATGAACACTCATAGTAGGCACCCCTTCACCTTCTTTTGAAGGTTATGAAGCGGTTTAAGAACCAGTTCATTAGACTTAATTGTTGGCCATTAAGGGCCAGCCGGGAGTTACGCTTAGAGGGGCTATTTACATAGCTCCTTCCCTTTGGGTGGTTACTTGCATAAAGAACGATCTCTTTCTCAAATAGTTTTCTCTAGTCATAACATCTAGGCTGTGGAATGTGTGAGTGTTACTCTGGTATTACCACTTAGCACACTCCACCATCGATGTAAAGATCATGGACGAATAACGACGCTGGAAAATCCGTGGAACAACTGCACTAGATCCGAGATATTTCTAATGAGGTAATATCACTTCCGCTGTGTACTTTGATTTAATATTTCTAACATTTTCTATTACATTAATTAGTGAATATTGCATGTAATATATTTTGCCGTAGCTTTCAGGATAATGTCCAACTCTTCCACCCCTTTTTAAAAACATTCTACTTCATTACAAGAAAAACAAGTATTTGTGATGAATTATTTACGATCATAATGACTATTTACCATGAAAACAAATTACTTTAAACAGAAAATAGTCATTTTCGCATGAAATATATAGTTGACTACAAATAAACAATTATAAGAGTAGCTTTAGTCTTTTGTCTACCTACCCTATTAAAAAATATAAACAAACTCATTGCAAATATTAATCTTGCTGCGGGATATATATATTTTCTCCAATATATTAGATGTATGAAGCAACTTTCTAATGAATTTCTTCAATAACTAGTAACTACGTACCGTTCATGGTGGCCAATCCAAGGATAAGACTAGTTATTTGATACCATTTCTTGATTAGATTTTAATTTTTGTGATGCATCTATATATTGTTTTGGGATATTTGTCGGGGCTTTACCCCTTTAATTTTTTTTTTATTATTTATTTAGCGATGGAATTATCTTATCTTGACCTTAAAAAGGGAAACTATGGATTTTTTAAAAAAGAAATAAAGTAAAATTATTTTTTTGTTTATAAAAAAAAAATAGACAAGCCAATCTAGGACTGAATAGAATTATATTATATATAAATAAATAAATATTTTCTTCATTGATATTGTTTAAGTATACAAATAAGCAGTTTTCTAAAATAAATATCCTAAATATAATCATCCCAAGGTCACATTGCTAGGTGGCACATTTTAAGTGACCATATATTGTTTAAGTAGTTGATATATGAAATTATTGAAAATGTAATTCACATCAATATATATAAAATGTGATTGAGGATGACAATATTTAAACTGAAAGAAGATCTATCACTAACATGATTGCCCATACATCTATACATACATAGATATATATTACATATATACACACATTTTTTTTTTTTATTTGGTTTACAACCGGCATAGGCGCTGGTATCCCGGGAGAAGGATGAAAAAGGTAATCAAGATAAAATAATCTTACTATGCCGCCTCACTTTGTATTCTCATTTTGACTGCTGTATTTATTTTAAAATTTTTTTTTCTTACTTATTGATTAAGAAAGTGACTATTAATGTCACTACAACAAAAATGACATTTTGGTTGTGAATAGTCTTTTAGTCGAAAAAAATTGATCCATAAAGGCCATTTTTGTTGTAGTGTGTATTGATATATATATTTTTATTTTTAAATTTAAATATGTTAAAAAACTATAAATAAAAAAAATAAAAAATAAGATTTACACTATAAATTATACACTTAGTAATCAAAGTTGGGCGGCACACCAGCATTGCTCGATCAAGATAAAGCATATACAATTGCAGAGGGGTTCGGAATCTTTGGGCAAACTTCGTTTTAAAGTGGGGAGAGGATGGGGCATAATTATTTTGCTGTAGTGAGAAACTATTGTTAAGAGAAATCGAGAATTGGGTCCCGATATTTTTCTTTTTATTCTTTTTACTAATTAATGCTATTATGAATTTTTTTAAATGTTGAAAGATATAAAAAAAATCTATGAAAAAATAAATTGGCCTTCTCGCCTCGGATCCATCCTCGGACTACTGAATATAGAACTATTCATATATAAATATATATTTATATATATTCCTTCTCGAGCGATTTGATAGTCTCGATATTATGCGTCGACTTTATCCTTTTAAATTCATAACCATTCTACGTCTTAAGTTGTAGGCCCAACACCTAGCTATTCTTACTCATCAATGCCCCCTCGATCCATAAACCCTAAAATTCTGTACGTTCTGTCAATCAGCTATATGTTTACGTTAGGCCTAGGCCATGTCCATTAATGTCTTAATACCCAGGCTAAGTCCTAAAATCAGGGCCCGAATGCAGCCCAAGACTCATTGCTTACACTACAGATACAGAAACACTGCACGATCTCGTATAACTAGCTTCAGCTCGAAAAACAACCTACGTGGAAGTTGAACTTTGCATTAATGTCGGGTCAGTTCAGTTTTCTCGTAAAACAATGAGATTCTCGCAAAATGGCCCATGCCCTACAAGAGATTCTCGTAAAATCACGAGCTCGATCGATCAAGAACATTGAAAGCGGACAAAGCTAGCTAGCATTTCTTAATTTGTGGAACTCATATATAGATTGGGGTTCAAGAACTGCTAGGAAATGTGGGAGATGTTGATCTCCCATTTTACATGACCCCAAGGGAACACTCTTTGATCCTGTCTAAGACAATGGACCCACCAAACCTAAATTTCTGATTTTAATTTATGTAGGACATGCATGCATGCTCACGTCCAGTACTTGCATTAGATGATCACTTCTTTTTATTGGCCATTCCAATAAAACTGTGACCATAAATTATAATGTAATGACTTGAAAATTCTTCATAATGATCACCACAAAATTCAATTATTGCTGATTAAGACTTGCATCATAATATATATCTGGTCTTAAATTTCGAATTTCAAGACGTTTATTAATTATGACAAGTCCAACGGTTAGAAATGACTAATTTTCTGTTATATAAAAGACGTAGTCAGCACTTAGTGCTCAACACAAATTTATAGCCCCCCTGCATGTAGCTCGAGGCGAGCATCGTTTCTTCCTTATGGTTTGGATGGGTTGATTTGCTAGTTGTGCACAGTGCTTGGGGTGAGCGTACGTCCTCGCCTGTGATTCGGACGGACTGGTTTCCCGACATGCGCGCACGTTGCTCGGGGCGAGCAATTATGCTCTCTTGAGACAACTCTCTTTTCTTGGTGCGACCTTCAGTTCTTGCCCGTGATTCTCCATTTGCAGGCGGGCTTAATTATGTGCTTTGCTTGCTTGTTCCTGGGGACTTAAGAGTTTGGCTTGCTCGCCCCCATTCTTGTCTGCATTTTATTTGATCAACGTGGGACTAACATATATTTTCTCCATTCATCTCAATGAGTTGACTTTTGATGTGGCTTCTCCTTGATTAGGATTTTGGCTTTTGATGAAATTGGTTAGAACCGTCTCGTGATTTACAAATTGTTGTTGCTGTGCTGCCTGTGTTTCTAATAGGCGCATCAAAGGTTAATGTGAAACGGTCTGTAGGAGTTACTCTCCAATTGTGAGAATCATTTAATTGCTTATTACCCTAGGCATTACAATGTTCTCTATAGATCTTCGAAGTCCTAGACACAGTTGTCTATGTTAGGGCTGAAAGACGCATGGACAATTTTATTTCTCAAATACCATATGATATCAAGGAATAATGAGACATTTTGAAGGAGATAAAATGCATTCCAACCGGTTGCTCATGTCAGATTTAGCAAAACAAGAGATATTTAAAGGCCAAGGGGAATACCTTCATAGAACCTCATGAAAGTGCATTCCAGAAATAAATGATTTTGAAGTTCTTCCTCAACATTATAGATAGGACAGCAAGATTAATCATCATTTAGAGGAAGAAAAATTTTAAACGTAGATTTAGATGGAATGATATTGTTGAGAATTCCCCAACCAAAATCCTTTAATCTATCCCAGATCTTTAGGTTTCAAAGTTTTTTTTTTTTTTTCCAAAGATCAGATTGAATAGTAGATGATTGATTATTGGAACTCATAGTAATTACTGCATAGGTAGACTTTACTGAGAATTTCCCTCATGAATGATGAACCTAGATAAATTTGTCTTCCATGGTATAAAAGTTTCTCTGGGCTAGAGGGATTTTTTAATTTTTTTAGTCTCTTTCGTAGAATCTTGATGAAAGAGAGCATCTAAAATGAGGGTATTCCATCTTCTGAGTTCTTCCATGGTTAGCTCAGAGACAGTTAAGGATAGATCCTTTTGAGTAGAGGTAGACTTGGGTATGGGTTGGAATGAAAACTGAGTAGGGATCCAGGGGTCTAGCCATACACTAACATCTCTTCTTATTTGGGATAGGCACTGAATTGGATGGATGATTTACCAGTATAATTTTTTTGAATAGACCAAGAAGATTATTTTTCTAAATAGTTAAGAAACTTTTGGGCATTTTGATTTAAAGCTTTGTCAAAAAGAATGAGATCATCTGCAAATAGAAGATGAGTAAAGGTGAGACCAGTCCTATTAATGTTAATACCCCTTAAAAGGCCTAGATTTTCCTCCCTTACTATTAGTCAAGATTAAACTTCTGTGCCAATGTTGAAAAGGAAGGGGGATAATGGATCCCCTTGCTTGAGACCTCTAGAGGGACGAAAAAAAATCATGGGACACTTTAGAAATGCATTCTTTAATCCACTTGATCCATGTACTGTGAAAATCGAGACTTTCCACAATTTTAATGATAAAGCTTCATTCCTTAAAAGGTTTTTTCCATATCGATTTTGAAAGCCATTAGACCCAATTTACCTTTTCTTCATATGATAGAAGACTTTTTGAACAAGGATAGTGTTTTTGTGAATTAATCTACCAAGGAGAAAAGTTTTCTGATGGGGAGAGATTATGTTTAGAAGAATGGATTTAAGCCTGTTTGTTAGAATCTTTGCAATTATTTTATAGCAAACAATTGAGAGACTTATAGGTTGGAATTGATGAACAGTATTGAGATTTTTAGTCTAGAGAATTAAAGAAATGTGAGTATGATTAAATTCCTTTAGGAGTTTTCTATGAATAATACAGTTTTTGATTGCTGCATTGAAGCCATTCTTATTAATGTCCCAATAATGCTTATAAAACAAACACGTGAACCCATCTGGACGAGGGACTTTTGTGGAAGGAGTTTGCTTTAGAATGGACAATATTTCCTCCTCAGTAGGAATCTCACATAGAAAATTGTTATCCAAGTATGATATTTTGATAGGAAACAAATCTCACAACTCAGAGGATAGCATGGGATTTGAAGATTGATAAATCCCTTTGAAATGATCTAGAAAATTATTTTGAATGATAGCTTGATCAACTGTCCAGTGATTGGGACTGGTTTTCAAGCTCTCTACGAAATTTTTACTTCTTCTCATAGTGGTTAACATATGAAGGAATTTGGTATTAAGATCAATAGTTTTCAACCATTGTAATATGGACTTTTGTCTCTAGAGAATCTCTTCTCTTCTGAGTTTCTCATTACAGTTTTCTTTTAAGTTTGCTTCCATGGTCGTGGATTGAGTGGTGGGTTCCTTCGAATGAATGTGAGATAGGGCTTGGGTTAGATTCTTTACAGAGGATTGGATATGACCAAAGCAATTCTTGTTCGAAGAATTTAAAGCTTTTTAAACCTCTTTTAACATTTTTTGTAAAAATGAAAAAAAGAGTTTCTGAAAAAGAGGTATTCCAAACTTTTTGAATGATCATTTGACTAGTTAGATCTTTGATTAAAAAAAAAAACTCTTTAAGTTTGAAGGAGTTTCAATAATTTTTCCTCCCCATAATATCAAGAAAATAGGAGAATGATCAAATGAGCTTATGAGGAGGTGTTGAAGAGTAGCATTAGAGAATAGAATTGTCCATAAATGATTAGCCAATCTTCAATCTAATTTTTCTCTAATGATCCCTAATCCATGTCTATTATTAGACCAAGTACATTGTGGACCATGGAAACCTACATCAACCAGATCATTCTCATCCGTGAAAGATCTAAGACCACTGTGATGTGAGGAACAAGCAAAAAGCTTCCTTTCCAAATTTTTCGGTTTGTCTTAAAATTAAAATCACCAATACCTAGCACAAGAACATTATAATTGTTTACAATATTGTTTAGATTATTCCAGAATTTTCATTTTTTACTGTGATGAGCATGGCAATAAACAAGATTGAGTAACCAAGGGTTAAGAGGGGGTTCGAGTACACTAAAAGAGCCATTACATTACCATCCATATACCTAGGTTCAACATCTAGTCCCTATCTCCACATAAATAAAAGACCTCCCCATTTACTAGCTGGAGGGATATTTACAATAAGTGAAAAACCTAATCTATTGACAACACCAAAAGTATTTACATACAACAAAAGTGTCTCTGAAAGAAAGACTACATCAGGCTTGTGAGTCCTGATGTTGGCCTTCAAAATTCTGATTGCACGGGGATGGGCAAAGCCCCTGCAATTCCATGAGAGAAATTTTGTTCTTGATTTGGTGGTAGTTTAAGTCCTACCACATCAGTCTCAATCTCATAAGCGAAACGTTTCAAAGTAGGGGTATGAGACAAATTACCCGAGTGGTGGTCATCCACCTTTTGATATGGAAAGAAACGAGGTTTCTTTGCACACCTGTTGAGTGCCTTGTTCCTTTTGCTCTTTGCCATCTGAAAGTATTTTAAAATTGGTAGTTGTTCTTCTTCTAAGTATGTGTTTCTTTCCATTTATCTTGCATTCCATTTTGCTAGGATTTTTGTAAACTCTTCTCCAGGATAATTCGAATCTCCTTGCCTGTAACACCCATCTTCCCATGGTTAGAAATGAAGTCACTTTTAGAAATTCTCAGAAGCCAAAATGTTACTACTGAATCTGACTTAAAAAATATTTAATTTTCTTACAAAAGCACCAAGTACAAATATTCTTTATAATAAATAAAGTCGTTTTGTTTTAAAATATTGAAATCATAAATAAGAGAGTGCGTGGAAGCATTTATTACAATTTCTTAAAGTCCATACCATTAAAATCTTAACTTAAAATCTTTGTACATAATCTAGGCCAACTATCACTCCTCCCTGAACTAAGTCATATACTGCAGCTCTATCTTCATAAATATTTTGATTTGGGGTGGTTTTAAAACATAAAAACAAACTAAAATGAATCGATGACTCGTTAAAAAACTCATCATAACGTAAACATACTTAACAAAATGTTTTTCATAAAATATTTCATGCCTAGAACTTAAAATCATGATTGTTCGTACGTATGCTATGACATGCATAACTTGTTTTGAATTATCTTACCTATCTGACTTATCATATTTATCTTGTTGGCCTACACACTTAGTCCTTTGTGCAAGGTCATGCACCGGCCATTCACACTACAATAAATTTGACTTTTAAGGATGAAATTATTTAGGAATGAACTAAATTTCATCACTAAAAGTAATTTTTTGAGACGAAATTTAAATATTGTCCCAAAAAATGGATGATTTTACTAAATCATTCGATCGGATAAATATCCGGTCGAACAGGATCTTCTATGACGGATTAGATCATCTCAAAAAATTTTATCCTTTTGAATAGAACAAAAATTCGTTCGAACAAACAAATCTTGAAGACAAAGTAATTTATTTTGCTAGGGAATATTTAAAACCGTTCGAATGTAAATTTTGTTGTTCGAACGGAAAAGATTTGGCGGCAAAATCTGAGGAGAAGGTTTTTAGACCGTTCGAACGGAACATATTTAGTTCAAATCTATTCAAACACCATATTTATACATTCGAACATATAATATTAATCTCTATACATAATTCAAAATATAAAAAATATATATATCATATATATGAATTCATAAATTAATTTGATGTAACTAATTTAAAAATGCTTTAGATTTCTTATAAGTTAAATAGGATTTTTAGTTAAATAAATATTATTAGCCATACACCACATAATATAAATAAATAATTAATCCAGAAAAGACAAAAAATATTTAATTCATAACTAAAGAAATTATCAAAACACCATATACTGTCCGTAACTATAATAAAAAAATATAAATAAAAGATAGAAACTACTGTGATGCGAGATCTTTGCACACATCCTCGACCGTAGCTAATCTTTTCTCTATCTGTGTCAATCGAGTACTGAGCATGACCAGAGTTGCATTACTGGTATGAATCTCTATATGTAACTCAGAGATGCTAGCATTAATGTCTGTACGTAACTCAGAGATGCTAGCAATAATCTCTATACGCAACTCAGACATTGCAGTATGCACTACATCGATCACCGCTGATGTGTGTATGCCGATCTCAACACGCAGTATGTCGACCATCTCCTCGCGAGTAGATGTACGTGATGCCTCACCAGCCGATACTTCAGGATCTCTCGACTGTGCATCTCTCTGAATATCAGCCTGGTCAAGAACAGATCCACTAAAACAAAGTCTTGAGTTTCTCGTGCTCCATGACAGGGTGGTGCTGTTGATCGGTCTTATCGGCTCCCATGCACACTCGACCACATCTGGCATGACCCCGAAATATAATAAAAATCGAGTGATCAAGATCTCGAATGGCAGCATGTCAATTCAGTGGGTTTCTTCGACACAACACATACTACTCTTCATTTCTAAACATCCTACGGTGAATTTGTGGTGTTCTACAGTGCCTATTGATGAAAAATATAATTTTTCTAGAGAAAATGAATAAAACAATAAATAGATAAAAATAAATGGTAAAATAACTTATAAAGAACATACTTTCACTTAGGAGGAAGAGTGTTCGAGGTGGGTTGTGATTACGGCGGCAAACGGCGGTGATTGATGGGCATTCAAATGTTTTCTCTCAGTTTTCAGGCTGTTGGGGATGATGGCATTGAAATGCCTTCGCCCGCAATAACTTATATGTGCAAAACCGTTTGAACACCATATTTAACCTTCCGAATGGTTTTAAGATACAGTTTGAGCAGTGGTATTTACCAATCGAACCATATTTATTTCAAATTTAGTAAAAATGTATATTATAGTATATTATAATTAGTATCTGTTTTAAATGAAATTTATAATACTATAATTTAGTGTTATACTTTAAATGAAAACATAATAATATATATATATATTTTTATTATAGTATAATAGTAATATATTATAATACTTTACTATCAAAGTATTATATATGATAATATATATATATATATGATATAATATAGTAATATATAAATGACTTTATACTTAACGAATATATATCATACTATATAGTCCATCATACTTTACTATGCTATATATGATATTATAAATATGATAGTATATATTAATATTTATATGAGTATAGATTAACGGAATATATATGATCTTACAAATTCTTACTTTATTGTATGGAGTGACTGTATAGTATATATATTGAGTATAGATTACTAATATATATGATCTTCCAAATTTCTCTATAATTTACAATACTATAATATATAATACTATATATATGAGAGTTTAGATTACTAATATATATGATAGTATATATTACTAATATACATGATCTTACATCTTCCTTTATACTTTAGTATAGTATAATATATATGATACTTTATAGTATATTATTATTTAATATGTATAATGATAAAAATAAATATATTTAAACATTAAGGTACATACATTCGAATTGTATCCATAAATCGTTCAAAAGCTATATTTTCATTTAAACAAATGAACAAACCATTCGAATGGTTTATTGCAGTGGTGAGAAAATATCTCGTCAATTAATGACTCATGGATTACCATTTGAATTTACTTTATGACCGTTTGAACAATTCATTGAAATTTTTTGGAAGTAGTTAGACTTGCATGCTGGAAATTTTTCGTGTTCGACCATCAGTTATTTCCATTCGAACGGTAAATTAGAACTTAAAGCGTTTCAGCGCGCCCAAAAGTGCCACATTTTGCTCTCTTCTCCATTTTCTCTCCAAAATCTTCCATTTTCTTCACACAATCTTGCATTCTATCATCTTACAAAAAGGGTTGCACGCTTATATTGATCAGAGGTATGGTTTTCTTTTTTATTTTATTTTCAAATCAATTATTCATTCTATTATATATATTGTGTAGCTGTTGATTGGAGAAATCTATACATTAATATAGGTGTTTATTGATTTTATAGTTTATATAGGTGTTTATTGGATTAAATTCGAAACATATGTTGTATATTTGTCATGTTTTTATATATATAGTTGTTGTTCGAAGTATATATTATGTATGTTTGTAGTGTTTTCTGAATATAAGTTTGTGATATTTTTTTAGTTTGTGTTTCGTCTCTGACTCGTGTTAGGATTCTGGGTTAAAACCATTCGAATACTATAATCTTTTGTTCAAAAGAATTATCCTATTCGAACATACATTTAAGTGTACGAACGGTTGTACTCATGAGTTGTGATACTTAAGTTAAAAATAATAAACATAATAATTATTAATACTTAAACTCATATTAATGCTTAAAAGATAATTAATTAAAAATTATAAGGACTAACTTAAAAAATAATAAAATTAAATTATAATTAATACCTAAAAATAATTTTTTAGGAATTATTAATACTTAACCTAGAAATTTTTGGATAAGATAATTAAGTATTCATAACTATAATGTATAATTAATCTAATAAGTAATACTTGAAATATGATTTTGCAAGAATAGTTAAAATACACTTAATATTTAATATACTAAGGATACCCAAAATACACTTAATTTTAAGAAAACATAATAATTAGGATACTTACAATACACTTAATATTTAGGATACTTAAAATATATAATATTTAAAATACATAATTAAGATTTGTAGATTCTCGTATCTTCTATTCTCGTATCTTGTATTGTTGTTGTGTTTTAATTTCGTATTTTGTACGTTGCATTGAAATAAACCTTAGACTTATTCGAGAGTTATCAATCCTATTGAACGGTTGATTGATAACTCTTGAATTGTCCAGAGTTGACAGTTTGGAATTATAAGATCATTCTTGCAAACTATCCAACTATATCTGTTGCGTCCGACATTATGATTTTGGTAAAGTCATCCCTTATTGTTATCTAGATATGCAGTTTTGGTGATGGTGCATTGAGTTATCATTCCTCAATGCACATGACCAAATGAGTATATTTGAAAAATTATTGGGAGATGCTGTCGAAATTTTGTTTGACGTGACATATAATAATTGGCAGGTTGACGATTATGATATTAGAATCCCGAATAGGATAGGACCAACTACCCGATGAAAGGAAGAAATTTAAATATGTTAGATAATGATTTGTTTCTTGATGCACGTGACTGTTTGCAATAGGATATTAGACATGGATAAGACTTGGATGTGAGTTAAAGATCGGTTGGGTGAAGATTACAATATATTTGCTAAAGGTGTTAAGAAATTTTAGGAGTTCGCATCCTGTACAATTAACAGTAAATGTCGTATTAGATGCCTATGCCAACAATGTAAGAATTTGAGTTCTCATAAGATAGAATTGGTCAGAGAACATTTGATCAAAGGTATTGACCAAAGTTATACCGATTGAGTCTTATACGGAGAATCGTATCCAACGTCATTCGAATTTCGAGATGAAGAAGAAGATATCGATAAAGATCTACATCCTGAGATTATTGGTGATGATTTTGAAAAGGATATATAGCAAATGTTGGGTGATATTGGTACGTGAATATTTATGAATGAAGGTGATACAGACCAATCAAATTCAAATGCCTCGGGCTATAACACTTTTACCCGCTTGTGGAATAATTCACGTCGTGAGTTATATTCAGGGTGTAGAAAGTATAGTAAATTGTCATTTACAGTTAGATTGCTTCATATAAAATTCATGTGTCGTAATTTATTAAGACTTTTAATATGTTACTTGAGCTGTTTAAATGGGCATTTCTAGTAGACAATATTTTACTCTGTAATTTTTACGAAGTAAAACAGTTGAAAAGAGAACTCAGGTTTGATTACAATGTAATACATACATGTAAGAATGATTGTGTGTTATTTTGGCGAGAGAATGAGTAGCTGAATGAGTGCCCCATTTGTCATGAATCAAGATGGACAAGTGAAAAGCAAAATATATCGCGGAAGGTCGTACGTCACTTTCCATTGATACCTAGATAGGTTAGATTACAATGGTTATTTATGTCATACACAACGGCTGTGGACATGACATGATACTCATCATCTAGAGTCAAGAATGATAGTGTTTTGTCACATCCTGTGGACTCTCAAGTTTGGAAGGAATTTGACCTGGAACACCCATGGTTTGCTGAAGAATCTCATAATGTTTGACTTGGGTTAGCAACAGATGTATTTAATCCGTTTGGGAACATGAGTACTAGTCAAAGTACTTGGCCAATTGTACTAATGCTACACAATCTACCACCATGGAAGTGTATGAAAGATACAGGTCTAAGATCACTTGGAAATGATATAGACATACACTTACAGCCACTAATAGTAGAATTGAAAGATTTGTGAGAGAATGAGATCTTAACATTTAATTCATCAACAGACAAGTTGTTCAAGATGCATGTTACAGTGTTATGGACAATAAATAATTTTTTCGCTTATGGAAACTTGTCAGGTTGGAGCACTGAAGGAAAATTGACATATCCAACTTGTAACAAATATATACAATCTGAGTGGCTTATGTATGGAAGGAAACTATACTTCATGGGTCATTGTTGATTTTTATCTAGTGACCATAGATGACGTGGAAATGGTAGGATATTTGATGGCATTGTTGAATGGGGGCACCTTTCACCACTATTGTCCAGCAAAGATGTTATTACACAATTTGTGGATTTCGATAGTAATGATTTTGGTAAAAAAAAATAGAAGAGAAAACAAAGTGTGAGTTAGTTGAATTGGACAAAGAAGAGTATATTTTTTGAACTCCTCAATTGATTGATGTTAAAATTGCGGCATAATCCCGATGTTATGCATATTGAGAAAAATATATGCAAGTCTGTGTTAGGAACATTGATGCCAATTAAAAGTAAAATGAAGGATAATATAAACTCACTGAAAGATCTAAAACGGTTGGGAAAAAGACTTAAAATGCACTTGCAACAAAGTGGTTCGTCTGTCTACATGCCAATTGAGTGGTATACATTGTCAAGGAATGAAATGGCTACATTTTGTGAGTGGTTGCAGAAGATTAAATTACCGGACGAGTATGCCTCGAATCTAACAAGGTGTGTGCGAATAAATGACTGAAAATTACTAGACTAAAAAGTCATGATTGTCATGTATTTTTACAACATATCTTACATGTTGATATCCATGGGTTCTTGATGAGAGATGTGCGGGTTGCGTTAATTGAGTTAGGTGCATTTTTAAAGATTTATATGCTAAAGCATTGAATGTAGAAGCTTTGGATTATATGAAACGAGAAATTGCTATAATATTGTGTAAGTTGGATAGTGTTTACCCACATTCATTCTTTGATATCTTAGTTCACTTAGCCGTTCATTTACCCATTGAGGCTCGACTTGCAGGACCAGTCTAGTAGAGATAGATGTATCTTATTAAATGGTTTCTTGGAAAGTTGAAACGCACAGTGGGTAACAAGGCCAGCCCAGAAAGATCAATTGTAGAAATATATATTGATGATGAGTGGTATATATTTTGTTTCAAATACTTCCACGGTGTTGATACAAGGTTTGATCGGTTGGAAAGAAACATTGATGTTGACCAAACAAGACAACAGAACGGATTTTCTGTATTTTTTAAACAAGTACGTCCACTTGGTGTTCAGCATGATTATGATTTGTGTGGAAGGAAGTTCGAGAAAGCTTAGTGGCACGTGGTAAACAATTTTCCTGAGATAGAGAGCCACTTGAAGTAAGTTCAAATTAATTGTTAATTAATCATTGAATTTACTTATTAAACAATTATATGAATATACTTATTATTAGTAATGTTTAATTTCAATGATCATATTAATGTGCTCAAATAACTGGGAGTAAATAATATAGACTAGAGACATGAACAGGAGTCCCCGAAATGGTTCGAACAACGAGTAATGCATTAATACAAATGCGATTTTGCACTAACTTAAAAAATAAATTGGATTGTTAACGGTTGAATGTTTATGCTTTATTTAATATGTAGGTTGTACAAATGCATGCAAGTAATCCGAACGATATATCAAACGAACTATATGCACTGGTGCGTAGCCCCTCCAGACGCCCTGCTTGATATTTTGCATGTATTCCTCGATGAAGTAGGTATCACACAATTGATTGAGAACTTTATATGAAAACACAAAATAGTGATATCCTTGTCGAAGGGAGTCATGATGGAGACAATGTTGATTTCTATGGAGTTATTGTAGATATAATTGAAATGAGATATGTGGGGTAGCGGTTTATATATTTAAGTGTGATTAGTGGGATTTAAGCAATCCTCAAAAGGAAAAATGCCACGATGAATATTTTCTGAGTATTAATACATAAAAAAAAAAGATATGAAGATAATTATTTTATTTTGGCTTCCCAAGCATCTCAAGTATTCTATTTAGATGATCCTGAGTTAGGAAATCAATGACAAGTAGTAAAAAAGTTTTCTCCTAGAAATATTTATGACGTTATCCCTGAGGCGGAGTGACAAGATGAAGAGGAAGATGATCACTCTACTCAAGAAGCATACCAAGAGAGTCAACCTGCCTTTAACTTATTTGTGTATTTGAGCCAGTATGAGATAATCCCATTACATAGAAAATATATTGAGGCTAAAATAATTGATGCAACAGTTGATCAAAGTGTTAAGTCATCTAAAGTATCTATAGATGATGAGAGCGAATCTGCAGATGAAACTGATACAGATGATTGACCTGTTTTGTTTTCACATTATACAGTATCTTGCAATTATGCCACCAAAGAGGAAGGAAGTTCGCATCCGATCTCCACCAGTTTCTATCTCTCCGTCTGACTCACCATTAGACATTGACTATACGAAATAAGGTAAATAGCTAATACTCATTTTTTCAATTAAGATAATTAATAATTGATACAAGATAAATAACTAAATATTATTTTATAGAGATAGCAGTACAATTTGGTCATGGATGAGGCATTACTATAGGCTTTACGTTGGAGAAATACCGTAAAATGGGTAAGATGGAAGTTAGCATTCCTAATGACCATACCATAGGTGGGGGGTAACAAGCAGCTTGGCTTGCATCGCATGTGGGTGCTCGTACATCGACTTATGCACCTTTGGCTACGAGTTTATGGTATAAAGTCTCCCAAGATGTGAAGAGCTTATAAAGAAGTATTGTTTAGTATGTAATATTTAAATAATAAATTTATATTGATATTATTTAATATTCTAAATGATAATATCTTTGTGTATATACTTTTTCAAAGATGATTTTAAACTAAATTTTGGTTGGAGTGAGAAGCATAAGATTTTCGATGAGCTGATGTATAATGCATTCTGTAAGTATAAGGCGAGGTGTCACGAGTATTACAAGAAGTATGAGAACAAAGAAGATGCATGCTAGCATCTTTTTCAGGATGTCTGACCTGAAGATTGAGAAAAACTTTGTGATATGTTTGAGAATCCATCATATAAGGTAAATTCAATGAATTCTTTATGTGTCTTATTTGTAATTTTCATTTATTAATTTTTACAACTTCTATGTAGGAGCAAAGTTTTACAAACAAAACAAATACATCGAAATTGAAGATTTTGCGTCATGCGGGCTCAAGATCTTTCCATCGCCTCTCTCTAAAATTGATAATGTACTATTTTAT
>QEOT01006528.1:161770-207813 GCA_003123785.1 Pterocarya stenoptera
TTCCCTGCTGAGCCTGCCTTCCCTACGACCCTCCTCATTTTTCTTGTCATGCTCCCTACGCATCTTCCTCTCATCATCCGTTATCCACTAGATTGTAATTATTCCATTCTTTACACAAACGGTTAAATTCTCACCAATAAAAATTTGTGTTGCACCTTTTTTAAGTTCTAAAAGTTAAAAAAAAAATAACTGTGATAAAATAATTAGTATTAATTTGCATTTCGTTGACTTCAATTAGAATAAATAAATAAATAATTAGTATAAATCCATTTCTTGGTCTAAGTGGATTTGGATACATTTTAATTCTTTAGTCGAATTACATATTTAATTAAAAAAATAACTAAACTCAACATTAAATATTTACATACAACTTATATTATTATTTGAAACTTTTTAATTTTACTCAGCTTCCCATACAAAGTCAGGTATAGAAAATATTTTAAAAAATCCACTGTAAAGTAAATTTAAAAATGAGAAAAATTTATTTTATAAATTTTATTTTTAAACAACCAGCACAACGCTAAATGGAAGTTTTTCACATTAAGTATGCTAAAAAAATTATTGATATATTGTTTTTTCTTTTAAATTATAATATGTTACACTATAAGTGATTTGTTAATACACCCGTTTATGGGTAGCCAAATTCTTTAAAAATATAAATAAATTTTAATTCTACGTACTTACTTTTAGGAAACAATTAAGTAATTAATGGTAAGATTTTACAAGAATTTTCTTATACATCAAAATCAACCTATGGAGAACTCACGATAACAATGTGAGGACACTCTGAGCCTATCCCTCCCCGCCAATAATCTAATTACTAGCCCACTTACTCTCGTTGAATTTCTTTGTATCAAAAAATTTCTACAACTTTTTACTATTCACACCACTTTCATATACCATATTTTCTTTTAATTTCTTTTAATCAAATATTTATTATATAAATAATGAATAGAAAATTTGAAATAGTTTTAAAAAAATAAACTCAATTTTTTTTAAAAAAATATTAAAAAATTAAAAAAAAATAAAATAAAGTATGGAGTATGGTAAAAGTTGTGTAGCAAAACTCAGGACGTCCCTCCTGGTTACCGTCCCAACGTTGGCATTTGCCTCATCAACTCCGATAACCAAGTATCCCTGCTTTTTTTTCTTTTCCCTTTATTTTTGGAGGTTTTTTATAAATTTGTTTATGGTTAACTAGTTCATGGTAAGACGTCTTATTAGTGATAGAGAACTATTACAACACAAAGAGATACAAAAATATATTCACAAACTGACTTGATTTTATGTGATTCTTTAGATTTACTTTAAAATAAAATAACTTTACAATTTTTTTGTAGCTAAAATATTTCTTTGACTATAAGTAGCGAATTTGCATATATAAAACTAGAATTGAGCGTTGTATATTCTTTTTCTAGAATTTTCGGGTAGTGATTCTTCTCTTGAAATTTGGACACAGATTAAATTAAGTTTTTTTCTGAGAATTCTACTTATATTTTTCAAAAATTGTGGAATTAGTCTTGCTGCAGTTGTATGAAAATTATAGCGTGGACTTATCCATAATTAGAAAATTACGTCAGATTCTGGCCGGAGATTATCAGATATTGGGTGCTTGGGCTGGTTGAGATTTCTGATTGAATTATTAAACACAATGCACAAAGGGGTATTTACTTGATTGTATTACATGTTTGAGTGGAGCATGTAGAACTGCAATTCCATTTCACAGTTTTCTATCTGCATGAGCAAGTGGCAAAAGTGGTAACTTCTTGGGATTTTGTCCCAGGTTTTTGCGGCTTCAAGATTGAATGGTCCAGGAGCATGGCAGATGCCTCAGGTGATACTGCATATATGCCCTTGTTGATAACTAGGTTTTGAAAAAGAAAAGCAACTAAATGCACACACATCATAAGGATTCATAGCTAACTTTTTGGAGAGCACCGATTTGATTCCCAAGGATTTTAGGACCTTGTGACGTATAAGATCTAGTGATGATAATGGGGAGAGTAAATGCATTCCTTACCATTATGCTCTATTAACAGAACTCTGTTATGACCTGCACGGTCTATGTTAGCCTCAGGCAAATCTTGGGTTTACTTAAGAGTCAATAACACCCTTCCTCAAAGCTACATCAAAAGAAGGATTGGTTAGAAGGATTCTGGTCTCGACCACCATAGAATTTGAACTTTCTTCTGCTTCATGTTGCATTGTTTTATAGATTCTCATTTTACCTTAGAAATAAAATGCCTTCAATTACAACATATTGCGGCTGACTTTAATTGGCTATGGGATCTTCAATCTCAGGGGGGGATTGAGGATGGTGAAGAGCCCAAATCTGCAGCCATTAGAGAATTGCGAGAAGAAACTGCAATAGTGTCTGCTGAAATTATTGCTGAGGTTTGTGGGGGTAACAATAAGCATTCTTATGTTTCAACTCATTGCCATTTCATGCAATCTTGTAACTTTACCATATGCCAATATACACTTGTACGCACACGTTTTCACCAAGACTTTGTGCTGCCTAATGATGAATTTGGACACATGACAGGTTCCTTATGAAACTAACAAAAGATGAGAGTGAGATCAACCTAGCTAGTGTTTGCTGAGTAGAAATGGGCAAGCCCGGAAGAAGTTATCGAGCAGGTGTGTTAATCAATCTCTCTGTGATAGATGTTAGAAAGGACTTGGTAACATGTTGGATAAAACTGATGACAGGTGGTGGACTACAAAAGGTCAACGTATGAGGAAGTTATGAGTACCTTCAAGCCTTACCTTAATCGAAGTACAACATCCACCAAAATGTAAATCTTCTAAAACAGTCAATGTTGTGGGGATGGACCTTGTGGATTTGCTTTATTTAAAAATAGTGTACAATTTGCATTCAGTAGAAGTTTGGTGCTTGTTAATGGAATGACAGTAAGAACTTCAAATTAAATGTTTTTATTTGCAATAGTTCAAATATTTAGCTCTTTTTACTGGCTTTGCTTCTAAAGATGTTTTCAGATGTCTATACGAGATACTGGAGGATGGATTTGAAAAATCATGCATTAATTTGTCCATGCTCGGGGCATCTTGTTCCCGTTTGAATTCAAAAATTACTTCAACGTATCTCAACTCATCTCACTATTATTCACAAATTTCAACTCGCAAATCTCACTACTATTTACAAATGGGCAGGAAACAAATTGTCTTCTTTGACAGCCTGATGAACAGAAGTTTGGATCTTTAATTTTGTAATTTTATATTTATTGGAATGTTCCAAAATCAACCAATAATAATAATAAAAAATTTCTAATCAGGAGCTCTACATCATTCATTTATTTTTATTTTTTTATTTTTTATCCTTGTATGTTGTGTAGGGCTGCTGTGTAGAATTTTTTATAATAAAAAAATAAGCTTTTGAAATAGGTGGGGTGTGGAAGATTATGTTTGAGATATCGTATTAAACAATATCCAATGAAGTCTCACCGAGCGATTTCATATGGGGGGAATCAATTGCAACATCCGTCATCTTGATAGCCATATCAAAGTTAGATTCAAACCCTTCCCTCCCTTTTCTCTGTCCCTCTAAATATAGACACCTCTACGTGGGGGATAAATGTTAAAAGCCTGCATTGCCACGATGAGGGGGCACTGAACCAATCGGCCGATTTTCACCAGAATCTGACCTTGAACTCACGGTGGTCGGGAATTTACTAACAACCTTTCCGCTCAGCCACTTGGGTTGAGGTTTAAAACTCTCACACATTTACTCAGCAATCAAATGAAAGCAAATCAGCCTAAGTACTTCATCTGCATGAACTTCTACAGTGAGTTCACAATAAACTATAATAAAAAAAGGAGTACTGTACTCATAACAAAAACTGTTTTGCAAATGCGTGTCTTGCTTTAGAATGAACATAAATCGACCATAGCAATGACTTGATGGATTTAAATGTCTGATGCAAACTAATGGTAAAGAACCCGAGTTCCCAAACCCGGTGGTCCAGATTTTTGTTTCTCCCACCAAATGGTAGTATAATAAACTGCAGTTTTTAACTCCATTCACATTTATCCCCTAAATAATCTCTCTCTCTCTCTCTCTCTCTCTCTCTCTCTCTCTCACACACACACACACACACACACACACACTTACGACATTTGGACTCATCTGGCACAGCATTGATATTTCCCTTTTAGCCACTGCCGTCAAGTTGTCCATGAGAGAGAAGGTGTGCCATGTATTGCTGCAAGCGTTGAAATAAAAGAGAACAAGTTAAAAGCTGTAACATGTATTGCTGCAACAACAGAATAAAATGCAGTAGTTGTTAGAGAACACCACAGCGATGGGTTTTAATCTAATTTGTAATTTTTCATGTAATGACATTGTCAAAATAGATTTCTAAGTTAATGACGAGTATATGTATACAAATTGGCCAAATCATTGTTGGTAGGAGTTTTAAGGATCTTTTGCTTTTCTGAGATACATTATACAAATGAAAGCTTTTTTATTTTCAAGGAAGTTTGATGGGGATAGGATGGATCTTTTGCTTTTCTGAGATACATTATACAAATGAAAGCTTTTTTATTTTCAAGGAAGTTTGATGGGGATAGGATGGATCTTTTGCTTTTCTGAGATACATTATACAAATGAAAGCTTTTTTATTTTCAAGGAAGTTTGATGGGGATAGGATAACGGCGTTCATAAATTCTTGATGATAACTCCTTCCCAAACCATCCCAGCAACAATCCTTAAGATCATATCGTTTTTGCAACTGCAGGTAATAACATATGAAAAGTAATAACACATGCCAGATAAGGAGTGGGCCTGCCAAGTTCACAGGAACCATGAACATTCTTTCCGATGTTTATGTTTCTTTCAGCCTCAAATTTCCTGGAGTCAGAGTAACTTTTGTTTCTCCATTAATCTTCTTGAAAAATCTCATCTTTGTGCCCCTTTCAACAAATACACCAAATTACCCCCACACAAAATGTTAAGATTACATGTTACTCAAGAACAAGTAGCCATAAGTAATCTTTAATAAGTCATTTAATTAAGGCCAATTTGACTGTCATCTAAACTTTTAAGGACCACGTTAAACTTCTGTTAAGAACTTAAATGTACAAATATTTTTTGCTATGATAAAATCATTAATGATGACCTCATAGGACAAACTGCTGAATCAATTGATGGTGCCATATAAATATCCACAAGGGAAAGAAAAATAAATTTCTATCGGGGGGAAAATTTTATTTTATTTTATTAGTGTAAGGGAAAAAACCATTGTACATAATCGGTCAATCAGTTTTCATCTGCAAATAAAACCAATCATACCATACAAATGCAAAAACCGCGAAGAAGGAACTAGTGTTGGAGTACTTACCGCATGATACGAGTATGGTGATTTTCCTTGACGCTCAAAGTGTTTCGCCATGATGCAGTACTCGATGGGACCCCAGTCTTCCGCTTCGAAACAATTGCCAAGTGCAGCTTTATATAACTGACGAAAAATAAACTCAACTATATCACCAGAAATAAAAACTCAAAGAAAGACCGGAAATTATCTCAGTAAGCGACAGAAAGCCGCATAAAAAAACTACGAATTCGAACGTGGAGTCGTATATTTCACAAACCAACCTTAGCCGTGTCGGTCAAGAGCTCAGTTCCAGCAGGGTAAGACGCATAGAATTGGTCAGCTCTAGAATACCCGGCTCTCGTTCTGTAAACCCACAAATCCAAAACGCCCACAAATAGAAAAGTGCAATAATCATTATAAGCAGCAGACCCATGACACGTTTAGCATGATAAAGGAGTTTAAAGTGGTACCGTACTCACGTATTACTTGTGTAAGCATAGCTCAGGACCGCAACGAAGCAGTAGAATCCGGTATAGGACACGATCCTCCGAAACTTCTGAATCTTTATAATCTCTTTGAAACCATCGTATAGTCTCATCGCCGATGGCATAAAATTGGTCCCTGAAAGCCAGAATGTCTAACGTCTCGGGTAGACATTTAATCAAACAGTTCATGCGCAAAGATTTCGGGTGCTAAGTCTTACCTTTTAGAAGAATTCGGTGAGATCTCAGGTTCTAACTGCTTTCTTAACCTTACCAAGTTACCTCCTTGGTTCCTTCTACCATATGAATCTTGGTGTTGGTTTCTAGAGTAGAAGAAATTGAGATTACGAAGGTATGGTGTTTCGAAGTTTGGAGGACTCGTTGTGATGTGATTTGGTGGGTTTTATGTGAGAAAAGTGCTAGTAAGCCCTCAAACTTAACGGTCTATGTATTTTAATTTTTTTTTATTTATTTTTTACGAGTTACTATTAATAAAATTGTTTAATTTTTTTATTTAATTTTTTTTCTTAATGATAAAAGCTGTGCAATGCTTTATTAATTAGTTGCTTTGGAGTTTTTTTCCAGTACCGCTCATTTCGAAGGTTTAGAAAGAAACATAAACACTTTAGTAGATTATATACAATGATAGAAAAATTTTATTTATTATTTCACATACAACAATTTTTTTTTTTAAATTTTTTTCTCTTATCAAATATGTAATGAATGATGAATAGAAAAATTCAATTAGTCTAAGAAGAATAAAATCAAAAGAAATTAAAATAAATAAATAAATAAATAAATAAAAATAAGTATGGTATGTGGTATGTGAGGATGGTGAGTAGAAAAGTTCAAAATGATACGGTGCTCGTGAATAATAAATTCGAATGTAATTTTGCCCTTAAAATTGTTTTTTCATATAAAGCTTTTCAACAAAGAAAAAAAAGAGAGTTTTTCCATTAGCCGTAAATGAAATTCTTGTAATTGGGAAGACAATTTAAGCCTTGATCATTTTCATAAAATTTTTTTAACTCATCTCATTTTATTTAATCATTATAATTTTTTTTAATTTTTACACAAAATAAAATAAATAAATAATTTTTTTTAAATCTTAAAATAAAAATAATATTAAAAAATATATTTTAATAATATTTTATTTAACTTTTAATTTTATCTCAACTCATTCCATCTTACCTTATCTGCAAAAACTGAAAAAACAAATGTGGCCTTACCCCTAAAAATTGCATTTTATAATTTTTTATGGATAAATAATTTCATTAATAACTAAAAGAGTAGTATGTCGGGAGGGGATGGGTCTCAAAAATTACCTCAAAAAAAATGTCAGTATGTCGCTTAAGTTTGTTCCTTCATTTTGATTGTTTATTTATTTAATTCATTTTTTTACTTAATAACTAAAAAAGTGATTTTTATTGCATTGTTTTACTTTTTAATTTTTTAAAAATATTAAAAAATGTAAAAATAAAAAAGAAGATAAAAATAAAAAAACAAACGAGCACGTCCAGCAGCCAAAAATAAACGGCACGCTAACACAACTCTGGCCTCAAAAATGGTAGATACTAGGCAAGAAATAGAAATAATAATAATAATAATAATAATAATAATAATAAACAAATCACAAAAGGGTACCAAACGATGGCTTGGAGAGGAGAGGTACTGAAGGTGTGTGAGACCCATACGTGCCAGAGTCGGCTTGGGTGGATTGGGGGTGAGTATTGACTTACTCGCAGTCAAATTCTCCTAAATTTGATCCAACTCCCATTTTGTCGGAGTCCGAATCCGAACTTTGCCTTGTGTAGACTCTGATCGAGGGGAGTCAGATTTGGACCCTTTTATTTTTAGCTTCATGTGTAGATTATTTTAAAAAAGAATCGACTTTTAAATTTTAATTTTTTCAAAAATTTAAGATCTAAAACTAAAAAATTTACTAATTTACTTCTGTACTAATATCTAACTTATTTTTATATTAAACTTAAACTATAGTGTTTAATTACATGTTATTATACTATAGTATTACTTATAATTTTTAGTACCTAATTACATAATATTATACTATATATAGTATTATAGTAGTGTCTAACTTATTTATAATGTATTTCTACACTAGACTTATTTATAGCTTAATTATATACTCGACCTTCTAGTGCCTAGCTAATTACATATTATTATACTTTAATAAATTAGTATATGTGTTATTAACTTGGTATACTAGACTTCTTTAAATACTAGTATTTAACTTATTTATATTCTTGATCATGGATGACAGTAATACTAAGATGTTTACATACACTAAACTATCATTAGTATATATATTTATATTATAGTATAAGTATGTTATTTTATAATAATTGATTCATACTAGTATATTATTGAATTTAATTATATAAGTTCTAGTTATACAATTATACTAGTATATATGATAAATATATAGATAAATATATATTTTTATAACATATGTATAATATCAGAGTCAAATTCGAAGTCGGAGGACAAAGTAGGAGTCAGAGCAAAAAGTCAAAGTTAGATCGAATCAGAGTCAGAGTCGGTCTAGCGACACCTCCAACTTTGACTCCGACTGAAAAATTAAAAAAAAAAAAAAATCTGACTCCATTTTTTAGAGTCAGAGCGGAGTCTGATTTTTAAATTTTTGCTCAACCTTAGTGTGGATCACACGCATGTTGGTTCAAGATAGAGCTGATATCACCAAAACGAAGATAAAGAGCGGGGTGCAAGGGGCCGATGGTCTATGTGGCTTGTAATAAGTTTTTTGTATCATCGTACAAATACAAAAAATAGCCTAAAAATGCAAAAACACAATAAGGGAAATGAGGAAGTTGGCTGAAAACTAGAGTTTTTGGTGTTGAGGGGATGAAGGAAAGAGCCGAAGCTCCTCCTGCTTGGAGACAATCCTCTGTAGAAGGCAGTGGTGGCTAGGGAAAAAGACTATAGGTTGAGAGAAAACAGAAAACATATCTTTTTCTAATTGCATTACATATCATGTTGGAAATATCGCATTATCGCAATATGCGAGATCTCTCGATGATCTCTACAAATTAGATGGACCAAATATTGAAAGTTATTTGAAATTTACAAGAACTAGCTAGTGGATACATGTTTAAGTTACCAACAAAGAAAAAATTGTTTCAAATTTGCAAGCATACCCACTACAAGAAAAAGAGCAATTGTGATAGATTATTTGTGATAATAATAGACGAAAATAGACTCATTTTGACAGAAAATAATTATTTTTATAGGAAATAGTTGACAAAAAATAAACAATTTTCTTATAGTGGACTATGAAATGTCTTGTCATTTTTTTTTATTTGTATGCCAATCATGTTCGCAATTAACTGTTCTAAGAGGAATGACTTTTAGTCAATTTGGACTAATGATTCCAATTTTAATGAGGTTTAAGATTCTCAATTGCTATACTGATGCCAATTAACTGACTATATATATAGGAAGATCATTAACTAAAAATAAAATCATTTAATGCACTCGTTGTTCTGAATTCATAGATCATTAGAAAAGTAGTAAAACTTGTTAAAACATGATTTGTCCCATTTTTTCTGATCTGGTTGGGAAGTTGGAACTTTGAATGTCATGGCAAAGGATCAGGTTAATGCAGGTAGTATCATTAATTATTGTCCCTTCTTCTTCATCTTCTTCTCCTTCTTAGAATATGATAGATTGAATTATAACGTCCAGCTCTTTACTGTGGAACAGCAACGGCTAGGTTAAGTACCTCATAATTATATACGGGTCATGTGTACGTAATAATAAAATAAAGAATAATGATGATAAGTACCAAAAGACATTATAGTTTTTATTTTCCAACGATTATTGTATATATCTCCTTAATTCCTACCAGCTCATGTACCGGCCTGGAATTTTAATGTCTTTACCATATATCTCATGATGTATTAATTAAGTTTTCCTAACATTTTCTAGATTTATCATTCAGGCAGCTAGGCCTTATTAATTATATTACTACGATAATTGATGGCCGACATATATAACTCTGTTGAGATGAGCTTAAAGCAAGGGGCCGGAGTCGAATTCCAAGTTCCTCCATGCTGCATTAACGCTTAAAAGAAATAGAAGGATGCTTCAAAAGATGAAGTTGGATGATGGAACAATGCTTAGCTCCCCTCAGGAGATACATGAAGAGGTGGTTAAATTTTTTCAGGGTGCTTTAGCCTTTGAAGGGGTGCAAAATCTAGATACATGGCAGAATTTACTCCAACCTAGTAGTCTTGGACTTGATGGTTTTGGGTCTTTTTTTTTTTTAATGAAATGTTGGGATATTGGCAAAGAGGACATTGTTGAAGCAGCTGCTATTTTTTCAATGGTACTCCACTTACTAAGTTTTAATCTTCAATGTTCATTGTCATTATTCCCAAAGAGGAGAACTCATCGAGTTTTGCTAAATTCAGGCCTATTAGTCTATGCTTGATGATTTATAAAGTGTCCTCTAAAATTATGGTTAATAGACTTAACCCTTATCTCCTTTCTAAAATTATCTTGAAAGAACAAGGGGCATTCATCAAAGGCTGAAACATATATTAGAATATTGTGCTTGTCCATAAAATGATTCGTAGCATTACAATAAGGTGCGAGGAGGCAATGTGATTATTAAGGTGGATATAACTAAAGCTTATGATCAACTCGAATGGAGTTTTCTGTTAGAAGTATTAAAAATCTTGGGTTTTTTTTGAAAAATAGAGACAACTGATAGCCAATTGCATTACCACGCCATCCTTTTCTATTTTAATGAATGACACAAGTAAAGGTTATTTTAAACCTTCACTAGGATTGAGATAGGGGGACCCGTTGTCTCCCTACTTATTCATTATTGCCGAAGAAGTGCCGAGTCGATTACTTAATAATAGTGCTATTGATGGTAAGATGATTGACTACAAAACTCACATAGGCTGCCATCGTATTTCTAATCTTTTTTACGCCGATGATCTAATGATACTTTTAAATGGCTCCAAAAATTCTTTAAAAGCTTGTATGGATTAGCAACACACATATGAAAACATTTCTGATCAAAAGGAAAATCACACCAAATCAACAATGTATTTTGCTAAACAAGTGTCCACAGCACGGAAGGCAATTGGGTTTCAGACTATGGGTTTTAATGAAGGTGCTTTTCCATGTTTATACTTGGGTGCACCTATATGTATGGGTAGTATACGTGCCAATCATGTAAATCCCTTAATTTAGAAAGTGCAAAAGCAACTAGCCTCATGGAAATGTGCTTGATTCTCGAAGGGTGGTAGACTTGTGCTAATAAAACGTGTTATCTAGTATTCCTATACATCCATTATTCCTCGAAGTGTCATACACAAGGTAGATCAGATTTTTGCGAATTTCCTGTTGGGTAGTAAGGATGGCAAAAAGAAAAAGAAAAGACGTGGGTGGCATGGGATATTGTTTGCAGACATACAAAAGAAAGTGGTCTCGATATTAGGAAATTGGAAGAGATAGAGAAAGCTTTTCATATGAAATTTGTTTGGCAATTTTTGTACGGCAATTCACTTTGGGCTAGTTTTTTTCGAGCAAAATATAAAAATCCTATTCACCCTTTCCTTCAGAATCAAGTTTCTTACGAATCTCATTTTTGGAAAGCTTTAAAACCATTGATCAAAGTGGTGATTAGAGGCTCAGGATGGATTCTTAATGAAGGCAAGATCTCATATTGGATTGAAAATTGGTCATCTTTGGGGATTCTTGGTGACCTCTCAGATGTTATTGATCCCTACTTGACTGTAGATGAGGTCTTTTCTGGTATGGGAGGTAACTAGGAGAAAATATAGGAGATAGTGGGGAACCCCATCTGTGAAGAATTGAAGTTCCAACACAGTTATCTCTCATTAGGTCCTGATATTCCTATATGGAGAGTGGAGCAGAATGGCAACTTTACGACCTTTTCAGCTTGGCACTATAACCATGATCCTAAAGAAAAAGTGTCATGGGCTAAATGGATCTGGCATAAATTATTTTCGAGTAAAATTTCTATATTTATGTGGAATGGTATGTTTAATGGTTTGCCTTTTGACCAAAATATTTTGAAGTTGCATATTTATGGCCTCTAAATGTGAATGTTGTCAAGTGGCTGACTGTGAATCTTTAAAACATTTGTTACCTTTGAGAAAGATTTCATCCTTTGTTTGAAATTTTTTTGATGCAGTGTTGGGTCTGAATCTTGTACCTACTAATACATATTGTGGCAAAATTTAGCAATGGCTATCCAAGGCTCAGGCGGTTTCACAAATGAACGTTGTGATTGGCATTCTTCCTTCATTAAAAAGTTAGTTCCTGTGGCTATGCAGATGTAAAGCTAAAATGGAGGGGGTTGTTTAAACTAGGGAGCAAGTGTGCTACAAGATCAAGAATGTTTTAGCTCAACTCATTCACACAAAAACAATTAAGCCCTTCACCAAATGCTTAGATGGGGTGATTTTACAGCAACTTGGTTTAATGAAGATGCTTGTCCAGAAAAAGTCTATGTAGATATTGAAGTGGATGTGCCTGGCTCAGGGATTTGCTAAACTTAACATTGATGGTAGTAGTCTGAGCATTCTAGGTTGAAGTGGAGGTAGAGGGATTCTTCGAGATGAGAATGGTCATATGATTTTTGCTTTTTTTAAGGTTCTATGGTATTAATTCAAACAACATTGCAGAAATAATAGCCCTATATGATGATCTTAGTTTATGTGCTAAAATGAATATTAATCACATAGAGGTTGAAAACAGATTATAAGTTAGTGGTAAATTGGTGGGAGAAAGGTGGGCAAGTTCCTTGGCGTAGTCAGAGATACTAGAACTAGAGGCTAGATTGGCTGCTCGTTCGATGGTAGTATGTCTTTATCATTCTTTTAGGGAAATGAACTATGTTGCAGATAGATTAGCTAAATTGGGTATGAGGTATAAAGTATTCATTTAATACCAGAGACAGCCTTCCAAAAGATATTATGGGAGCCATTCGAATGAATCAGGCAGGTATACAAGTTATACGACATCGATAACACTTTTGTGTGTTATTTTGTTGTACAATTTATGTTTTATTTTGTCTTGATTTGATTGCAGGTCTTGTTAGTACACACTTTTGTATTTTGATTTGTTGAGCATTCCTATTGGATTAAGGTTAGCGGTTTTTCTTTCTGTTCTTGTAGTTCATTTTGATACTTGGATTTGAAATTTAAGATGATATGTAACCTCTAGGTATTCAATTGTAACCACGATTTTTTTTCCATCAGAAGTGAGGACAATCAATAAAATTGAAATACTGTCTTCTTCTTCTTCTTAAAAATAAAAAACTTGATCTAGTTCCGTCTTAGGATAGGTGTTGCTTGGACAAGTTATTGAGTTACATCGGGTCTAAACTGGATTCATTCATCTATATATAATTCAGAAAGAATAGATAGAGTCATATTTTTCGCAGCTAATGGACATATATTATTATAGCATGTTGCTTAATAGAATCTGCACACATTTTCTTAGAAGGAATCACATTTTCCTTCAAAGGGAAAAATTAAAAACCCCAATCAAATAAGAGAAGATGTGGTCTGTCATTTTCACAGTTTTTTTTTTCCTCTGTTCGAGTACTTTATTTGGTACAATTTTTAATTAATAATCCTCTAAATTCACAGATATATTTCATAAAAATAAATTTAGAAATTCATATGATCTAATATAATATATCAAATATATTTTATATTAAAAGATTTCATACAATTCACTCAAATTTCAAGATATACAGGATATTGCTCATGGCGAGTACATGCATGATGCATCCCAATCAGAAAGGACAGCGAGGTCAGGGCGAGTGAGGACAAGCAAATAAGTGGGTCCCAACGTGGTTCCTTAACCAATCATATAGGTCCCATGCGAGGCTTCCATGTTCCATTGGTTTTCCCAAAACCTAATGGTCGAGGTTGGCCCCACATTCCCCTCACTCTTTTTGCCATGAGATTTATTTTCTATGTACTTTGCTATCCCCAACCCTTTTTTTTCTTCGAAACACTACTTTACGGTTCGAAATCTATCGCTTAAGTGTATCGTTTGTCATTTTAATTTTTTTAAATTTTTTTTATTTAATGGTTAAGAAATTAATTTTAAATATATTGATATATTTTTTAAAAATATAAAAAGAAAAATTAAAAAAAAAGGTTTAAAATAAACGAACAATATAAATAAGTGGTTCTACTAGGCGGCGCTCTTTTTTTTTTTTTTTCTCTTAATTTCCCGAAGAGAAAATTGGGTCTGGCTTTGTGCAATGAGTGTGCGTACATGCATGACCTGACGACCTGACCCTTTCATGACCGGCGTTATGCATGCTTCCTTTTACACGCCAAATTTCATTACAAGTAAACGTCGGACCAACGAAAAATCTTGATGATCTCTTCCTCTGCTTTGATTCTGTCATTTTCATTGGCACCAGAGAATATTTGTGTAAACTTTGTCGATGCAATTAGTCATCTAAATAGTTTGATAAACATAAAGTTTGTGGAAATCATTTGAGATTGTTTCGTTTGATACACTACAAGAAAACTGCTTATTTACGATCAGTTAATTCTAGCGAAATTAATTACAAATAATCTTTTGATTGTAATAAAATTACACATTTTTTTTTATAGTGATGACACGATCAACGTGATTATCAAGTGGTGCTATTAGGACTTTTACCATGAGTACTGTGAAATCGTTTCATCTCGTGGTTAATTTGCCATTTCTTAATTTTATTGATGTAAGTAGCCATTACAAGTATACTGTAATCTTAAAATATTCAAATTACTCTCTTTATAAAAAAAAAAAGTGAGATCTACTGTAAAAATTTGAGTTCTTTCATAGAGCATTGCTATGCATCATCCTACACACTACACACCAATGTGTTTTTTATTTTTTTTCAATTTTTTTTCAATTTTTTATTTATTTTACTCTTCTTGAAACATTTATATTTTTTTATTCTTCATCCATATAATACACATTTAATAAGAGAAACAAATAAAAAAAATAAAAAAAATTATGGTGTGTGGTGTGTAAAATGATGCAAATATTAATTCTAAGTGATCTACTGCTCAGGTGTGTCCAATATTTTTTTAGAAGAATTGTACAGGATTTGCGTACCTTCTAATAACATAAATCTTCTTACGACAGACTAGGCTTACTAGCTAGCTGGCTTCCGAATTTTTTGTGAATTTGGCAAAGAGGCTAGAAAATGTGATTCAAACGTGCGCATTTTGCATTAAATTCTCGTTACCTAAAAGAAGAACTACGCATTTTGCATTAAATGCCTCGTACCTAAAACAAAACTACGCATTTTCATTTATATCCAACTCACTTTATCAAAAGCACCGTGTGCCCAATCTCACGTGTTTTCTCTTAGGTCCATTGATGAACTACCGAGATAAAATCACATACAAAAGTTGCACGTAGATCCAGTACATTAAGAATGACGCACGTTGCAAATGACTTTCTTTGGAGAAATATCATGGTATATGATATTTCTAATATGTGACACTTGTACAATCTATAATTATATTTAGTAATATTATTTAAAAATATATTAATATATTTAAAATCACTTCTTTAATTATTAAATAAAAATAAAAAATAATTTTTTTTCTCAAACTACCAAGTAAAACGGTAAGAATTGATGGGCAAAACAATTTTTTTTCATTTGTAAAAAAGTGAGATCTTAATAATAAAAATAAATTTTATATATTATTTTAACTAGAGTTTAATTGTTTATAAAAATATATATATAATTTTTCTATTTAAAATTTGTTAAAATCATTCCTACCGTTGGGAATCACAAAATAAAAAAAAAAAAAAAAAGTTAAAAGATGGAGCTAAAGGTACTAAGGTAGGGTTCAAAAGCCCTAGTATAAGCTCCCAATCATTTCACCAGCTGACCTTAGAACCGACAACCAGACTCAGGTTCCCTCTAATTAATATCGCTTAATGAAACAGAAAAACCTGCCGGTTCCTCTCCCCTATACAAACGGAACTCGTATGTCGGGCATCGGACGGTTCAGACCCTTTGACTTGAAGATTAGGGTAAAAAACAAAACCAAATTAAAGTCCATCCTCTGGGTATCTGTCTTTTTCCTTGTTCTATTTATATGGCCTTTCTGTCTTAATCTTTTTCTCCCCATTAACCTTTTTCTCTGCAATTCATCATCTTCTCAGTTTCACTCCGGTCTTCTTTTCGTTTTGCACTTTACCTTTTCTCTTTGCTAGAAATCTTCACCTTCTTGCTGTTATTTCGTTCTTGATCCAGTCCCATGGCGGTTCTACCTTCAAGCTCGTCTAGCTTGGAATTGACCATATCTATGCCTGGCTTCACTTCATCCCAGTCGCTTGCTTCATCTGGTAAGGAACTGGGATTTTGCTTTATCGACCATCTCTCTCTCTCTCTCTCTTCTTTGTTTGGAAAAGGTTTTTTGATATTTTTGTTGCCTTTAAAATTGACACAATCTTCCTCTGGTTGTGGTTTCTCTACCAATCGCGTAACAGTTGTCTACTTTCTTCTTCAATAATTCATATTTAATTTGATTTTAATGCATGACCTTCTACCCGGCTAATAACATGAGTTTTTTTGCCTCCATATTTGTTGGCCCACAAAGAGTTTCCAGTATATATAATATGGTTGATTTTATGGTATTTTTGCTTTTTTATTTTTAAAAATTCTGTTGAAACAAAATCATAATACTGTTAAAAAATGAGGAGGGTTGTGCAGTGAGGGACTTGGACATAAACCAAGTACCATCAGGAGGAGCATATCTAGAAGAAGAATGGCTGACATTGAATATGGAAGATGATGATCAAGAAAGTAGCAACGGAGGCCCTCCCAAAAAAAAACTCCGCCTCACCAAGGAACAGTCCCGCCTCCTTGAAGAAAGCTTCAGACAAAATCATACCTTAAACCCGGTAAACTTGATCTCTCACTCTCTTTATTTATCTCTCTATATTTCAGTCTCCCCCCAGGCCCCAACCCATTTCTTCTTTGGTAAATACCAAGCAAAAGGAATTGATGCATGGGTGCAACACCAGAACTTTACTTAAATTTTTTGTTTCTGTTTTGTCTTTTTCGATCGAGTCCGTTGGTGGTGTTTAATCCTTTTGGAATTTTCCTCGTGCAGAAGCAGAAAGAGGGTTTGGCTATGCAGTTGAAGCTGAGGCCACGGCAAGTTGAGGTGTGGTTTCAGAATCGTAGGGCCAGGTATTGTACCTTAAATATGCTACGGTAGATTTTCAATGTTGTGGTTCTCTCGTTGCTGGTTGGTTACAGATAATCTGAATCTGATTCGAACCCCTATATAAATCGTACTCTCGATATATAAAGTAGAAAGCGATCGGCCCTTTAGAGGATAAGATTTTCTCGAAAAACAATGATACGGTACTAATTAATTGTCTAACGCCCTGGAGGTACTGATCAGTTCACTATCTAATAATCAACTTCAATATTTTTAATATATTCTTTAAATCCAATATATATATTTTTAAATTCTCTAAATTAAATATAAATTCTTCTAATATGATTAACTATATATACTAATCCATCAGAATCCTCAGTACAGTAACTCAAATAGAATAGAGCAACTTCTTCACATGTCTCAATTAACATAATAAATCAAATATAGTTTACATAAGTCTTCATAATCATCTAAATATACTTAAATCCATCTAATGAATATGTAAATCCATCAACTGCATTAGTACCGTGAGGTGCTCAACTAATATACTCAGTTAATCTTACCCACGTACTTATTACTGATCCTCAGGTGAACCATCAAAGTCATTTGAAATATTGTGAAGATAAAATAGTGAGTTATCAAAAACTCAGTAAGCAGAGAACATATACTAGTATGTAAACATAAGCATTTATAGAGTTTAGAATGCGGAACAAAAATTTACTTTCAGAATGCAGAATCAAAACATGTTACAAAATATCAAAGCAAAACTTTTCGGAAAACATTTTTATTCCAAAAAAAAGTCTTGTAACATATCATAAACTGAGACATCATCTTCGTATCATATCGAAGTATCATATTAGGACAAAGATCATGTCTAACCCCTTTGTTAGAGTTATAACCACCATTATACCTGTTGCGGCGCCGTATGCCACTATTATACAGGGTTATATATCATGTTTAACTCCTTTGGTAGGGTTATAGACCACCATTATATCTGTGGCAGGATCATATACTACTATTATACCCATGGCAGGGTCGTATATCATTATTATACTCATGCATGGCCTTAACGGAAACAGGACATAAACAACATCGAAACCAAATTATAATCAGATACAGAATCAAAAATTCATGCCAAGGTTTTCAGATGACATATCGTATTAAAATAGAGTACTGAATAGTTTTAGATCATTTCACATATTCAAAATAACAGAATCAAAGCATCTTCATCTAATGAAAACAAAATTTTTTGGATCTCATCTTCGCTCTTTTTTCATAGTTCAGAATCATGATGCTAAAATAAGCATATGCCTATACCAGTCATGATAGAAATACTTTCTCTTTATACAGATTTCATGAATATGCAAAATACATATATGAGATTGTTTTTAGGTTTCTTTTCAAAGCAAGCATGCATATTTTCAATATCAACCTCATTTAATTTCTTTTATGCAAAGTCTAGTATAGAGTCTAGTATAGGAACCCCACTTACCTGACGCTGGTAGTGTATCCTTTATGTTTTGAGACCGTAGTCTAGCCGTATCATGATAACCTAAATTAGAAATATTTGTACATTAGTTATTAACTCATACTGGCACATACCTTAGCTAACTAAATTCCATCATCCTAAGAATAGAGCAAAACAAGTTTACAAGCAGTTAAATTTATAAACAACCCAACAACCACTTGATTTAACAGTTAACCAGCCATGAATATCAATCTCAAATAAACAACATCAACCCAAATAGCATATAAATCCAATACCACTCATCAACTCAACAACCCACATATACACCCAAAACAGACAACTCATTGACTCCAAGCATTCACACAACTTACCACACATCCAATACAACTAGCCCAAAATACATCTCAGAAGCAGCCAAGAACAACCCTGGACAACCACCTAATTTCATCATGTACAACCACCAATCAACTCCATCCGCCACACATCAACCCAAGTCACTAAATTTTAACAATTAGAAAACTAGGCATAACTCAACCAACATCTCCAACTCTATTAATTATTAGTTTCATCATATAAGTAGTGACAAAATTATCGTCCAAAACTCATTAACGTACAGATTTCCTAATAACAGCATAATCACAAAACTAAAGTTTGAATTTCCTTACCCAAATTTCGTTACTATGATAACATGAATTTAATATCGGGATGAGGTTGTCTAAGACTAATTTCAATGCCCTGTGATACCAAGTAGCGGTGTTAAAAATGAGATTTACAACAATGTTTAAAACACGCCAAAATAAATTATGTAAGGCTAGGTCGTGTAATATAACGTACAAAGAGAAAAACAGCTAACCCCGCTGAGGTGAATCCACAATAGTGCGACTTCAGTGTCGACACATGGAACCAGCACAACAGTAGATTGCGATGTTTGAAGCCAAACAGAGGTGAAGAGATGAACATAGAGAGAGAGAGAGATTCGAAACTTTAAGAGAGAGAATGAATGAAGAGTGGGTTTATCGACGTTGAGTGTGTGTAGGGAAAATGGGAGGGAATATAGTGGTGTTGACGGCATAACCCAAGATTAGTGGCCTCGACATACAACTCGGAAATGGGTGACGACACTCATGGCTTCAGTCAAATGGGGGTGAAGTGGTAAGGCCTAGGGTTTTGTTTCATCACAACCCAAAGCGGCATTAGTGTTCAATTAAAACACTGAGAATGATATATATAAATATATATATATATATAGAGAGAGAGAGAGAGAGAGAGAGAGAGAGAGAGAGGTGGGTGAGATCCTTACCAGGGTGGAGTATGGCAGCAGACCAACGGAGATGAGAGAAGAGAGAGTACCTGCGGAGAAAATGAGCCCAACGAATGAAGAGATCAATTATGTAAATAGGGGTTCGAGTGGAGTGTTTGATTGAGACTGGGATGGAGGTTACAGAGACACGGGAGAGGAAATCGGAGATAGAGGGAAACTAAAAATCAAAAGGGGATGAGGAAGGGAAAACCGTCGAGAGTGGGAGAAGGGAGGAAGAAGAGAGTTTAGGGAGCTTACCTAAACGACATCTTTCCGTGCTATGGGTTGCCATTCTTGCGGGCCTGGGCCTGGTCTTGCTGCTGGGCCTAGGTATTATATCCTCCCTCCTTATGAAAATCCTGTCCTCGAAATTTGTGACAAGTTATCAAGATCTCTGTCGAACCACCGTGGGTACTTAAATCGTATCTCATCTTTTAATTCCCAAAAGGCTTCATTGATAGCATGATTATTCCATACCACTTTATACGATGGAATAGTCCAAGTTGCTTCTTCCATCAAATGTGGGAGGATGAATACAATTAAATTGCTCAAATGTGCAACCTTTCTCATTGTTGGTTTCGTTCAAATCCTCAAGGTTTTGAACTCAGCAACGAGACGCCGTCTTGTAAGCTTAAACTTGGTTAAACATTCTAAGGAAAGAAAAAAAAAATATATGTATAAAAAAAATATCATATAACTATTTAAAACAAGTTCATGATTTTTCTTGTTCACCCATTCTTAACCATATCTTTAACCAATTCCTATAACCCTTCTTACAATCTATAACCTCAAAGTCATGAATTCAATTCTTAACATCTAAAACCTTAGATCCCATCAAAATCAATCATAAAGTATACAAAATCTCAAACCTTAAATATCCACATGATCATTCTTATAGTCCTCAAATTTCTACACTTCCAATATGAAAGTTACTCCCTAAAACCCACAGATATTTAAATTTCATATGTTTATAGTCTACAAAACCTCAAACCTGACTTTGATAGCAATTGTAATGCCCCGATCTCGAAGGTCCAGGAGTTAACTCCTACTACTTGATAATCAATTTCAACATTTCTAATATATTCTCCATATCCAATATATATCTTCAAAGACTCCAAATCAAGCATAAATTCCTCTAATATGATTAACTACACATACTAATCCATCAGATCCTCAATACAACAACCCAAATAAAATATATCAACTTCTCCACATGTCTTAATTAATATAATAAAATGAAATAGAGTTTATATGAGTCTTCATAATCATCTAAACATACTGAAATCCATCTACTGAATACATAAATCTACCAACAACACTAGTACCCCGAGATACTCAACTACTATCCTCAGCTAATCTTGCCTACGTACTCTATTATTGATCATCAGGTGAACCATCAAAGTCATCTGAAATATTGTGAAGAGAAATGGGTGAGTTATCAACAACTCATTAGGTGGAGAATATATACTAGTATGTAAACATGAGTATTTAATTTACATAGTTCAGAATGTGGAACAAAATATTTATTTTTAGAATGAAAATCAAAACATGTTACAAAATATTAGAGCGAAACTTTCAGAAAACATTCGTATTAAAAAAAAAAAATCATTTGGCATATCATAAACTGAGACATCATCTTTTAATCATAGCGGAGCATCACATTGAGATAAAGACTATATTTAACCCCCGTGGTAGAGTTATAAACTACAATTATACTGGTAGTGAGGCCGTTGCCACTATTCTAGGATTAAACCCATGGTAAGGGCCATGTTTAACCCCTATGGTAGGGTTATAAATATTTTTGATTTAGGTTACCATGATATAGTTATAATAGTGGCGTGCGGCCCCTCCACGATTATAATAGTGGTTTATAACCCTACCATTGGGGTTAAAAATAGTCTCTGTCCTGATGTGATATTTCGATATGATATGAAGATGATGCCTCAGTTTATGCTATGCCAAATGTTTTTATTTTTATTTTTGGAATATGAATGTTTTCTGAAAGTTTCGCTCTAATAATTTGTAACATGTTTTGATTCTGCATTTTGAATGTAAATGTTTTGTTCCACATTCTGAATTCTGTAAATGATCATGTTTATATACTAGTATATATTCTCTGCTTACGGAATTATTGATAACTCACCTTTTATCTTCATAATATTTCAGATGACTTTAATGGTTCACCTGATGATTAGTAATAGTAGTTGAGTACCTCGGGGTACTAGTGCTGTTGGTGGATTTATGTATTTAGTAGATGGATTCTAGTATGTTTTGATGAGTATGAAGACTTATGTAAACTCTATTTCTTTTATTATGTTAATTGAGACGTGTGAAGAAGTTAATCTATTTTATTTGGGTTACTGTATTGAGGATTTGATGGATTAGTATGTGTAGTTAATCATATTGAAGGAATTTATGTTTGATTTGGAGTCTTTGGAAATATATATTGGATATGGAGAATATATTAGAAATGTTGAAGTTGATTATCAGGTAACAAGAGTTAATTCCCTGGACTTCCGGGATTGGGGTGTTACAATTTTTATCATGTTGATTATTTTAAGATTGATTTTGTCATTTAACTTGGACATTGTATATACTACCGCGTACTTGCTTTTCAGTATCGAGGTACATCTCTATATAGAAAAATATTAGATACAGTCATAAAATGTGTAAATAATATTATACACTTTGATTAAAATAAATAAATATAGAATCCGTATAAAAAAAATTAATTTTTTTAATAATAGAGTCCACTAATTTCAAACGGAGTGTGCAGGGCCGCACCCAATTACTAGATCGAGCGTTAATATAATTTGTCTACCCATATGTATAATTGTGTGCGCTTGTGCGTATAATCATGTCGTTAATGTATGTGCATATTATAATATTATTATATTTAGCAGTTTTGTAGTGTTTTATTTTCTTTATTTTCTTCCTTCAAATATGCCTACTTGGCTACGTGCAAGGAAAGAATAAACAGTCTTGATCCTTGTTTGGATTTGAAATTCACTTAAATTCATCTAAACTCATCTCATTTTATTATTATAATTTTTTTAAATTTTTATATAAAATATAATAAGATAAGGCCGAGTACTACTTGGTGGCGGGTTTGAAATCTAATAATAATAATAATAATAATAATAATAAGAATAATAATAAACCTGCCAGTTTAATTCCATAGAAAAGCTAGCTAGGACATGACAATTAGCTCAGCAAAATTATGAGCAATTAATGATGTTGTGTCATGAGCTCAGCTTTGTGCACGCAACATAATGATATTGGCTATCTAAAGTATAACGTCGACAGGGATATATAGCAGCATGATATTTATTGTGAGGATCGGGACACGGATCAGGTCCATGAAGCTAGCTAGCATGCGTTCTTCCTCCTCGTGTGCTATAAACATCAATGCAACTTTGACTCATTTTATATAATGTACTTTGGAGTGGCCATGCAATCAACAGCTAGCTAGCAACTCATGATCTTTTCCTTAAACTTTGCAGAAATAATTAACTACGTACGTTGTGTCTTCTACTAATTCGTAATTATCTTTATTTTGTTCCTAATTATAATTGAAAAAATCAATATGCTTTATATATTTATATATAATATTAGTAATAACCAATAATGGAGAAGGCAATATTGATGCAGAATTAATTATCAATAGCTTGGTTATATATTACTGAAAATGCATTGATGACCACATCATTATTTATATATAATGATGTTACTGCGATTGACATTTGACACAGGAGCAAGCTGAAGCAGACAGAGATGGAATGCGAGTATTTGAAGAGATGGTTTGGATCACTGACCGAACAAAACCGAAGACTCCAGAGAGAGGTGAAGGAGCTACGGGCATTGAAAGTTGGCCCGCCCACCGTCATCGCCCCCCACATCATGAGTTCGAAGCCCCTCCTAGCATCCACTCTCACAATGTGTCCCCGTTGTGAGCGTGTGACCACCACCTCTATGATCAACAAGAGTCCCACCAAGAACGTCATCATGACCACCACCTCCGCCCCCACGTTGTACACTAAAGTGGTACTGGTGCCACCTCTTCAACCTCGACATTAATCTTCGGCGGACCGTTGTTAAAAAGACGACACAACTATTAATTATATCCTAGCTATCATAATTAATTAATGACCCACTTAAGATGATATAGAAATCTAACAGCTTTAACGCGCATATGTTCATAGAAAAAAAAAATGTCATTCAGTGTTTAATTAACTAGATTATTCAGATGATGTTGTTTATTAGTATCAATTAATCCATGTAGATACTTAAATATTTTAGATGCTCACGGTTTTTTTCTATAAGAAAGGGGCATCTATAGTGGGCATTCCTTCACTTTTTTTTTTTTTTTTTTTTTTTTTTTTTTTNCCGTGGAGGACGGTAGCCAACGACGGCTTCAACCAAAGCACCTGGCTGGTGCGGCAAAAGGCGATGTAGCAGCTTCTGCAGAAGCTGCATGCTATGCCAGGTGGAGCAGCACATGATGCTGTGTGCCAGACCTGCACTGTCGAGGTGCGGCGCGCACCAAGTGTTGCGTGCACCAGGTGCCGCCCGCACCAGCAGTCGCATGCACATGGTGCTGCATGCACTACACCAGGTGCGGCGCGCACCAGGTTCGGCGCGCACCTGAGACCGGCGGAGGAAGGCAGCTTTGTCATCGTCTCTAGGTGCTACAGCAGTGCCTTTGAGAGGGTGGGGCGGCGCTGCCATGGATCGGTGCCTCTACCAGAAGGTTCAAAGTTGCCATTAATGAGCGCACGCTGAGGATGTCGTCGGTTACATTTTTTTGCTTCCGTTACTAGAACAATAACGTATTTGAGGTAGAAGATAAACAGTAAATGTGTTTCATGTATATGGGCTTGTTTAAAAAAAAAAAAACAAAAAATTTTTGGACTGCTATATTTTATTTACTTGGGTCTAAGGTAATAACCAGTGGACTTGAATTGGACTTGTTTTAAAATCACATTTTGATGTGAAATTTGTTTTTTTGCTTGATCTGAAATGTTTTGGTCAATAAACAGATTTATTTTTAAATTCGGCCTATCTATCTTCTTGTATTTAAAATACAGCAGTCAATTATTATTTTTTTTTTTTAAAAAGGGCCCTTGCCCGAGAGCTTAGAAGGTCTTGACCCGCTCTGCAGTTGGGCGCCAAGTGGGTGCGGCCCATTAGTTGTCTAAAAACAGTGATTTTTTGAAAAATTAGTTTGAGCGGTGATTTGAACCCAAGACCTCACACAAGGACAATAGGTACAACCATTGGGCTAGAACTTATTGTTAGTATGTTAGCTAATTTTATTTAAATTAGCATATTGTTAGGGCACATGAATTTTTTGTTTGAAATATTGTTTGCATGATTATTATTATTAAATACATGCATGCCATGATATTATGATGTCATATTTTATCGCATTTAATAGGCATTTTATAGTATGTTATAATTTGCCTAGATTATTATTTTTTGGTGAATAATAATTATTTAGATAAAATGTGATGTGATTATTTTTTGTACATGTATTGTGATTGCATGTAATTGTGAGTTTATTTTATCACTTGTATTGTTAGGCTATTTTTTAAGAATTAGTCTTCAAGTTTTAAGATGTAATAAAATAGAGAATTAAGTAATCCAAGTTTGATTAGTTCATGCTTATGATTATCCCAAAATTAATTTTTTTGATCTGAGAAGAAATTGTTTTTTTTTTTATGTGACTAACTCAGTAGATTGCTTATCCTAATGTGAGTATGGTTAAGATTGATTTAGAATTAATCTCCTATGCAATATAAATTTGCGTGAAAATTAAGTTAGAAATTAATAATTATGCATTGAGGAGCAAGAGATGATTAGGAAGCTTAGCAAATTTTCGATCTTGCGACGCGTATTAATTATTTTTGTTCTAATTTAGATTAACGTGGTAAATTTTTTAGATGTGTGTGCAATTATATACACATAGTGTAGTAACTTTGAGATAACCGAGAAGAAAGCCTAGGATTATTTATGTGATTTAATCATCGCATTAATCTCCTCCATGAGCAATAGTTAGAACAAATAAAGATTATTATGAGTGTCAGATAGTCTTAGACTATCATTATTGTGAATCCTCTAAAAGGTCGAGAATAAAATTGGAAGTACATGTGGGACGCATGCGTTACAATGTTTATAGAAGTTGATGGGATCAATTGTCAAATAAGAGCTAAACCACTATTTTGCCTTTGAGAATCTTGTGGATAATAACAAAAGTTGCGCGTTGTTTTTGTAACGCAACGATTAAATTGCTCCTATATTTGAGGTTGAGCATTATAATCTTGAAACAATTTAGATTAACTCACAGATAAGCACATATCCTCTCTATTTACTAGTATGTCTGACAAGTAAGGACATTAAAATTTGAGTGTGCAAGAGTGTTGAGGACATTATTGATTTGCACATTTATTTTTTAAAGGTTTTATCAGTGCACCTTTATGTGGTATTAGCATTAGTAATTTTGCTTAAGTTTTATTTATCTCTAGCAAGAACAAATAGATTCTTGCATATATATAAATTTTGGAGCACTCTTTGAGAGTAATGTAATACCAAGCACTTTGGAGGTTTGCATGGTAACTATGTCAAAAGTTTGAATAATTAGGTACGACTTATCTAAGCCTAATCTAAAAATTTTGCTCATAGTTGCACTGATGCAATATAGGTTTTAGGCTAAGATAATTTCTTGCAAAATTTTTCTTTTCTCTCCTATAGTAGATTGAAGAATATGAAAAATATTGAAAGCAAGAAATTAGGATATATTGCTAGTTAGCAGCTAAAACGTCACATACTGCATTTATTGCAAGCGATGTTTTTAATAAGCGCTTTTACTGCGATATTAGTAAAGTCTATACCTAATTTTATTTAAAACTTATTCAAAATAGTAATGTTAGTGAGAATTCCAAGAGGTTTTAAAGTTGGATGGTCACTCTTTGACTGAGTGATATTATTTCTCAAGTGGAGAGATGATATACTCAAATGTGCCGTGGAAGCATGGGAAGATGGGCGTGAAGTTTCAGAAATTGAAATTTTTCTCGCTAATGAAATCCCTCCATTTGGTTTAGAAGAGTCAAAGAGAAAAGATAATATGAGCATTTTCTATGTAAAAGTTCCTATACATGCACACTAAGGACTTGGATAATAAAAATATTGTTTTATCATATAAATACAATTCCAAATATTTTTAAGGAAAATATATTTTTTGAAAATCGAAATTGTATGAGTTATATGATGAGAATAATTATCTTATAGTTTAATGACTTACTGAGAATGGAGTTATAAATAAATTATGGCGCAAAACAGTTTTTATATCACATTTGGGTTGCTGTAATATGGTGTTGCGGCCTTAATTCTGATTTTTCGTCCTGAGATTGGGTTCATTTGCTTTTGAGAAAAGCTGAGTGACTATTTTGTGCAAACGTGAATTCTAGAGGATCTAAACTTAATCATTTTTTGGTTGAGTCAAGAAAATTACTCGTATTTTCAGTGAGGGTGGGGAATTGTGAATTTTTATAAACACTTATTCTTGAAAAGAACATTTCATTACGTTTCCACACTACCTTATTTTTTTTTTCAAAAATTTCTTTATAAAAGATCGCCGAAAATAGTGGGAGTAATTCAACAACTAATGTGAGTATACATTTAAGTGATGGTGTACCCCTAGTGATAGTGACTCCCAAAAGTTATAGAATATAAAGATCCTCATAAATAGCATGGAAGCAATATATTAATATTATCTCGTCGTTTAGAGACTAGAAGAGAATATTTGTAATATGGCTCCGCTAAAGGTATTGAATTCACATAATAGAAATTCCAACATAGAATCTTAGATTCGCTTCACTTATATGATCCAACATGGAGTTGTTGATCTAATTGATAAATGAAAAGTGGAGTTGATAGAAGTATAAATCTATCTCTTGGCACTAATTGAGTTGCATTTAGATAGCTATTGATCGCATATTTATTGAAACTTGTTTTAAAGGTGTTAAATAGCTGGTTCTCATAGGATAATTAGATGGTTAGCATTTTGTGATATTTAGGCATGAAGTACTTTGAGCGCATTATTGTTGCTTGTACTATTTTGGTATAGAAAGCGAATGAATGCTGCTGGTACTGTTTACTTACGGCCTAAACAAACCATCTATTCAAAGATACCCAATGTACCTAGTCGTTTTTTCATTAAACAAATTATTAAATAAAACGAGTTTCTTTAAACGCTGTTGACAATATTAGAAAAGTGTCATCATAAGAGAAATTGTGAATTGGTTGTCTTAGATAATTAATGGTCGCCTAATAAGAAGTTTTCCATATTACGGGATGATGGATATGGGTTTGTGAAAAGTAGTTCAGATTTCATGTCTTGTAAGACTGTTTATAAGGAAAACAAATTCTAGGAGCTCTTGTTCAAAATCTATAGACAATTAATGAGATGGAAAATACTAAATGATCTAGTTTTACCGATACTATTTGGTGTTTCCATTATGGTTTGCTCATGGGAGTTAGGGGTTAATATTTTATTAGAAAGTAAATATGGCTTACTTGATTAAGTGAGTTTATGGTGCGATTGTTGTTAAAATTAATAACTAGACTATTATGATTATCTTTGGGGCAAAGGCCCTAATCGTTTTACCCTTAATGAAAATAAATTATGGTTATTTCACATGCTTTTGTTGAATACAAGAGATTCATATGAAACCTTGAAATCGCAAATTGAATTTGTTGAATGACATTTGAGGCCATCTTGTAGATTCTTAAAAGTCGCATTTGGACTTAATGACTAGAATTTAAGGTTTAAAATTGTGAGTTTGACCTCAATAAGATTCGTGATGAATCGTCGCTAATTTCATGGTTGTGCAAAAGACTTTTATATGTAAAAGCAGAGTCTCTTGGTAGAAGTTTGTTTTGAAAAATTACTACACATTAGAATGTGCATAGAGAGAAATGGTCATTAAGCACCACTTGAGAGTTGTGGTTTAATAATTTGTAGTTGACCATATGATTTATCTCTACCTGATGGTATTGCTCATTGTGCACATGATATTGGTTGTTTTATGATCATGTGGCATGATTGGAAGTATTTTTTGGTAAACACACACATTCACTATAAATTTAGGAGTTATGGTAAAAAATGTATATTGACAGGCTTAGATCGGCTCACTCACACGAGCGATCGCCTTTGGCACTATAAAGGGGTAGCGAGCAAAGATGAGACATTATGTCACTCGGTACTTGTCCAATGAGAGATAAGTTGTAAGACGCAAAAGATATGTCGCCTTAGAGGAAACTAAGATGAGGTCCATCATATTTAAAAGGACTATGCATGGTTACCCACAATCCATGTAGCCTGTAGTTTAGCCAAATTCGAGAACCTCTTTAGCGCTTCGGATAGTGAGCAAATTGAAGAACTCGGGTTAGGCGCAGAGATAGCGACTAGACTAAGATCTGTACAGTGTATTGAGATTAGATATACGCTCTTTTTTCAAAAAGAGAACTCCACCATAACAGATCTTTCATACTACATGTGCTTTTGCAACCAACAGTAGAGATGGATGAATTGTTCCCTGCTTCCTCATCGTGTGAGTTCTGTAGGTCATAATTGATGACCTTAATTTATTTATACCCTTATGAGACTTTTGACTATGCCATGAGGTTGATGTTTTAGTGTTTGCTACTTTGGCATATTATTTATGGCCGTGAATGATACAGTCTAAAGAGGCATTGATGGGAAAGCAATTGGACTGAAACTAAATGACATGACGGAAAGGGAAGACTATTTGATAACACATCACTATTGGTGTGTACTCACTGCCGGCAAGTTATGTTGCTTATTGGAAGTTGCGACATAGTTGTGAGTACATCATATTTTATAGAGATTGAGCATTGCTTTGAGTCATTTTGACTCGAGGGGGATTAGGGATGCTTAGTCTGATGTGACCAAATGAATCGGGGTATAACGAGACACTTTTAAGGATGTTATGCTGGTCTTCTCTCCGAGAGATTTGGTATAGTGCTCCAATTTTTCTTTTACAACTGTGCTTGATGGTTGCACAGCTTATTTGTTAGTATAAACAAGATTAAGAACATATTGAGAGATGCAGACCTGGAGTCTTGCCCATTATGTGTGAGTGAGAGATGTAAGAAATGAACACTCATAGTAGGCACCCCTTCACCTTCTTTTGAAGGTTATGAAGCGGTTTAAGAACCAGTTCATTAGACTTGATTGTTGGCCATTAAGGGCCAGCCGGGAGTTACGCTTAGAGGGGCTATTTACATAGCTCCTTCCCTTTGGGTGGTTACTTGCATAAAGAACGATCTCTTTCTCAAATAGTTTTCTCTAGTCATAACATCTAGGCTGTAGAATGTGTGAGTGTTACTCTAGTATTACCACTTAGCACACTCCACCATCGATGTAAAGATCATGGACGAATAACGACGCTGGAAAATCCGTGGAACAACTGCACTAGATCCGAGATATTTCTAATGAGGTAATATCACTTCCGCTGTGTACTTTGATTTAATATTTCTAACATTTTCTATTACATTAATTAGTGAATATTGCATGTAATATATTTTGCCGTAGCTTTCAGGATAATGTCCAACTCTTCCACCCCTTTTTAAAAACATTCTACTTCATTACAAGAAAAAAAAGTATTTGTGATGGATTATTTACGATCATAATGACTATTTACCATGAAAACAAATTACTTTAAACAGAAAATAGTCATTTTCGCATGAAATATATAGTTGACTACAAATAAACAATTATAAGAGTAGCTTTAGTCTTTTGTCTACCTACCCTATTAAAAAATATAAACAAACTCATTGCAAATATTAATCTTGCTGCGGGATATATATATTTTCTCCAATATATTAGATGTATGAAGCAACTTTCTAATGAATTTCTTCAATAACTAGTAACTACGTACCGTTCATGGTGGCCAATCCAAGGATAAGACTAGTTATTTGATACCATTTCTTGATTAGATTTTAATTTTTGTGATGCATCTATATATTGTTTTGGGATATTTGTCGGGGCTTTACCCCTTTAATTTTTTTTTATTATTTATTTAGCGATGGAATTATCTTATCTTGACCTTAAAAAGGGAAACTATGGATTTTTTAAAAAAGAAATAAAGTAAAATTATTTTTTTGTTTATAAAAAAAAAATAGACAAGCCAATCTAGGACTGAATAGAATTATATTATATATAAATAAATAAATATTTTCTTCATTGATATTGTTTAAGTATACAAATAAGCAGTTTTCTAAAATAAATATCCTAAATATAATCATCCCAAGGTCACATTGCTAGGTGGCACATTTTAAGTGACCATATATTGTTTAAGTAGTTGATATATGAAATTATTGAAAATGTAATTCACATCAATATATATAAAATGTGATTGAGGATGACAATATTTAAACTGAAAGAAGATCTATCACTAACATGATTGCCCATACATCTATACATACATAGATATATATTACATATATACACACATTTTTTTTTTTTATTTGGTTTACAACCGGCATAGGCGCTGGTATCCCGGGAGAAGGATGAAAAAGGTAATCAAGATAAAATAATCTTACTATGCCGCCTCACTTTGTATTCTCATTTTGACTGCTGTATTTATTTTAAAATTTTTTTTTCTTACTTATTGATTAAGAAAGTGACTATTAATGTCACTACAACAAAAATGACATTTTGGTTGTGAATAGTCTTTTAGTCGAAAAAAATTGATCCATAAAGGCCATTTTTGTTGTAGTGTGTATTGATATATATATTTTTATTTTTAAATTTAAATATGTTAAAAAACTATAAATAAAAAAAATAAAAAATAAGATTTACACTATAAATTATACACTTAGTAATCAAAGTTGGGCGGCACACCAGCATTGCTCGATCAAGATAAAGCATATACAATTGCAGAGGGGTTCGGAATCTTTGGGCAAACTTCGTTTTAAAGTGGGGAGAGGATGGGGCATAATTATTTTGCTGTAGTGAGAAACTATTGTTAAGAGAAATCGAGAATTGGGTCCCGATATTTTTCTTTTTATTCTTTTTACTAATTAATGCTATTATGAATTTTTTTAAATGTTGAAAGATATAAAAAAAATCTATGAAAAAATAAATTGGCCTTCTCGCCTCGGATCCATCCTCGGACTACTGAATATAGAACTATTCATATATAAATATATATTTATATATATTCCTTCTCGAGCGATTTGATAGTCTCGATATTATGCGTCGACTTTATCCTTTTAAATTCATAACCATTCTACGTCTTAAGTTGTAGGCCCAACACCTAGCTATTCTTACTCATCAATGCCCCCTCGATCCATAAACCCTAAAATTCTGTACGTTCTGTCAATCAGCTATATGTTTACGTTAGGCCTAGGCCATGTCCATTAATGTCTTAATACCCAGGCTAAGTCCTAAAATCAGGGCCCGAATGCAGCCCAAGACTCATTGCTTACACTACAGATACAGAAACACTGCACGATCTCGTATAACTAGCTTCAGCTCGAAAAACAACCTACGTGGAAGTTGAACTTTGCATTAATGTCGGGTCAGTTCAGTTTTCTCGTAAAACAATGAGATTCTCGCAAAATGGCCCATGCCCTACAAGAGATTCTCGTAAAATCACGAGCTCGATCGATCAAGAACATTGAAAGCGGACAAAGCTAGCTAGCATTTCTTAATTTGTGGAACTCATATATAGATTGGGGTTCAAGAACTGCTAGGAAATGTGGGAGATGTTGATCTCCCATTTTACATGACCCCAAGGGAACACTCTTTGATCCTGTCTAAGACAATGGACCCACCAAACCTAAATTTCTGATTTTAATTTATGTAGGACATGCATGCATGCTCACGTCCAGTACTTGCATTAGATGATCACTTCTTTTTATTGGCCATTCCAATAAAACTGTGACCATAAATTATAATGTAATGACTTGAAAATTCTTCATAATGATCACCACAAAATTCAATTATTGCTGATTAAGACTTGCATCATAATATATATCTGGTCTTAAATTTCGAATTTCAAGACGTTTATTAATTATGACAAGTCCAACGGTTAGAAATGACTAATTTTCTGTTATATAAAAGACGTAGTCAGCACTTAGTGCTCAACACAAATTTATAGCCCCCCTGCATGTAGCTCGAGGCGAGCATCGTTTCTTCCTTATGGTTTGGATGGGTTGATTTGCTAGTTGTGCACAGTGCTTGGGGTGAGCGTACGTCCTCGCCTGTGATTCGGACGGACTGGTTTCCCGACATGCGCGCACGTTGCTCGGGGCGAGCAATTATGCTCTCTTGAGACAACTCTCTTTTCTTGGTGCGACCTTCAGTTCTTGCCCGTGATTCTCCATTTGCAGGCGGGCTTAATTATGTGCTTTGCTTGCTTGTTCCTGGGGACTTAAGAGTTTGGCTTGCTCGCCCCCATTCTTGTCTGCATTTTATTTGATCAACGTGGGACTAACATATATTTTCTCCATTCATCTCAATGAGTTGACTTTTGATGTGGCTTCTCCTTGATTAGGATTTTGGCTTTTGATGAAATTGGTTAGAACCGTCTCGTGATTTACAAATTGTTGTTGCTGTGCTGCCTGTGTTTCTAATAGGCGCATCAAAGGTTAATGTGAAACGGTCTGTAGGAGTTACTCTCCAATTGTGAGAATCATTTAATTGCTTATTACCCTAGGCATTACAATGTTCTCTATAGATCTTCGAAGTCCTAGACACAGTTGTCTATGTTAGGGCTGAAAGACGCATGGACAATTTTATTTCTCAAATACCATATGATATCAAGGAATAATGAGACATTTTGAAGGAGATAAAATGCATTCCAACCGGTTGCTCATGTCAGATTTAGCAAAACAAGAGATATTTAAAGGCCAAGGGGAATACCTTCATAGAACCTCATGAAAGTGCATTCCAGAAATAAATGATTTTGAAGTTCTTCCTCAACATTATAGATAGGACAGCAAGATTAATCATCATTTAGAGGAAGAAAAATTTTAAACGTAGATTTAGATGGAATGATATTGTTGAGAATTCCCCAACCAAAATCCTTTAATCTATCCCAGATCTTTAGGTTTCAAAGTTTTTTTTTTTTTTTCCAAAGATCAGATTGAATAGTAGATGATTGATTATTGGAACTCATAGTAATTACTGCATAGGTAGACTTTACTGAGAATTTCCCTCATGAATGATGAACCTAGATAAATTTGTCTTCCATGGTATAAAAGTTTCTCTGGGCTAGAGGGATTTTTTAATTTTTTTAGTCTCTTTCGTAGAATCTTGATGAAAGAGAGCATCTAAAATGAGGGTATTCCATCTTCTGAGTTCTTCCATGGTTAGCTCAGAGACAGTTAAGGATAGATCCTTTTGAGTAGAGGTAGACTTGGGTATGGGTTGGAATGAAAACTGAGTAGGGATCCAGGGGTCTAGCCATACACTAACATCTCTTCTTATTTGGGATAGGCACTGAATTGGATGGATGATTTACCAGTATAATTTTTTTGAATAGACCAAGAAGATTATTTTTCTAAATAGTTAAGAAACTTTTGGGCATTTTGATTTAAAGCTTTGTCAAAAAGAATGAGATCATCTGCAAATAGAAGATGAGTAAAGGTGAGACCAGTCCTATTAATGTTAATACCCCTTAAAAGGCCTAGATTTTCCTCCCTTACTATTAGTCAAGATTAAACTTCTGTGCCAATGTTGAAAAGGAAGGGGGATAATGGATCCCCTTGCTTGAGACCTCTAGAGGGACGAAAAAAAATCATGGGACACTTTAGAAATGCATTCTTTAATCCACTTGATCCATGTACTGTGAAAATCGAGACTTTCCACAATTTTAATGATAAAGCTTCATTCCTTAAAAGGTTTTTTCCATATCGATTTTGAAAGCCATTAGACCCAATTTACCTTTTCTTCATATGATAGAAGACTTTTTGAACAAGGATAGTGTTTTTGTGAATTAATCTACCAAGGAGAAAAGTTTTCTGATGGGGAGAGATTATGTTTAGAAGAATGGATTTAAGCCTGTTTGTTAGAATCTTTGCAATTATTTTATAGCAAACAATTGAGAGACTTATAGGTTGGAATTGATGAACAGTATTGAGATTTTTAGTCTAGAGAATTAAAGAAATGTGAGTATGATTAAATTCCTTTAGGAGTTTTCTATGAATAATACAGTTTTTGATTGCTGCATTGAAGCCATTCTTATTAATGTCCCAATAATGCTTATAAAACAAACACGTGAACCCATCTGGACGAGGGACTTTTGTGGAAGGAGTTTGCTTTAGAATGGACAATATTTCCTCCTCAGTAGGAATCTCACATAGAAAATTGTTATCCAAGTATGATATTTTGATAGGAAACAAATCTCACAACTCAGAGGATAGCATGGGATTTGAAGATTGATAAATCCCTTTGAAATGATCTAGAAAATTATTTTGAATGATAGCTTGATCAACTGTCCAGTGATTGGGACTGGTTTTCAAGCTCTCTACGAAATTTTTACTTCTTCTCATAGTGGTTAACATATGAAGGAATTTGGTATTAAGATCAATAGTTTTCAACCATTGTAATATGGACTTTTGTCTCTAGAGAATCTCTTCTCTTCTGAGTTTCTCATTACAGTTTTCTTTTAAGTTTGCTTCCATGGTCGTGGATTGAGTGGTGGGTTCCTTCGAATGAATGTGAGATAGGGCTTGGGTTAGATTCTTTACAGAGGATTGGATATGACCAAAGCAATTCTTGTTCGAAGAATTTAAAGCTTTTTAAACCTCTTTTAACATTTTTTGTAAAAATGAAAAAAAGAGTTTCTGAAAAAGAGGTATTCCAAACTTTTTGAATGATCATTTGACTAGTTAGATCTTTGATTAAAAAAAAAAACTCTTTAAGTTTGAAGGAGTTTCAATAATTTTTCCTCCCCATAATATCAAGAAAATAGGAGAATGATCAAATGAGCTTATGAGGAGGTGTTGAAGAGTAGCATTAGAGAATAGAATTGTCCATAAATGATTAGCCAATCTTCAATCTAATTTTTCTCTAATGATCCCTAATCCATGTCTATTATTAGACCAAGTACATTGTGGACCATGGAAACCTACATCAACCAGATCATTCTCATCCGTGAAAGATCTAAGACCACTGTGATGTGAGGAACAAGCAAAAAGCTTCCTTTCCAAATTTTTCGGTTTGTCTTAAAATTAAAATCACCAATACCTAGCACAAGAACATTATAATTGTTTACAATATTGTTTAGATTATTCCAGAATTTTCATTTTTTACTGTGATGAGCATGGCAATAAACAAGATTGAGTAACCAAGGGTTAAGAGGGGGTTCGAGTACACTAAAAGAGCCATTACATTACCATCCATATACCTAGGTTCAACATCTAGTCCCTATCTCCACATAAATAAAAGACCTCCCCATTTACTAGCTGGAGGGATATTTACAATAAGTGAAAAACCTAATCTATTGACAACACCAAAAGTATTTACATACAACAAAAGTGTCTCTGAAAGAAAGACTACATCAGGCTTGTGAGTCCTGATGTTGGCCTTCAAAATTCTGATTGCACGGGGATGGGCAAAGCCCCTGCAATTCCATGAGAGAAATTTTGTTCTTGATTTGGTGGTAGTTTAAGTCCTACCACATCAGTCTCAACCTCATAAGCAAAACGTTTCAAAGTAGGGGTATGAGACAAATTACCCGAGTGGTGGTCATCCACCTTTTGATATGGAAAGAAACGAGGTTTCTTTGCACACCTGTTGAGTGCCTTGTTCCTTTTGCTCTTTGCCATCTGAAAGTATTTTAAAATTGGTAGTTGTTCTTCTTCTAAGTATGTGTTTCTTTCCATTTATCTTGCATTCCATTTTGCTAGGATTTTTGTAAACTCTTCTCCAGGATAATTCGAATCTCCTTGCCTGTAACACCCATCTTCCCATGGTTAGAAATGAAGTCACTTTTAGAAATTCTCAGAAGCCAGAATGTTACTACTGAATCTGACTTAAAAAATATTTAATTTTCTTACAAAAGCACCAAGTACAAATATTCTTTATAATAAATAAAGTCGTTTTGTTTTAAAATATTGAAATCATAAATAAGAGAGTGCGTGGAAGCATTTATTACAATTTCTTAAAGTCCATACCATTAAAATCTTAACTTAAAATCTTTGTACATAATCTAGGCCAACTATCACTCCTCCCTGAACTAAGTCATATACTGCAGCTCTATCTTCATAAATATTTTGATTTGGGGTGGTTTTAAAACATAAAAACAAACTAAAATGAATCGATGACTCGTTAAAAAACTCATCATAACGTAAACATACTTAACAAAATGTTTTTCATAAAATATTTCATGCCTAGAACTTAAAATCATGATTGTTCGTATGTATGCTATGACATGCATAACTTGTTTTGAATTATCTTACCTATCTGACTTATCATATTTATCTTGTTGGCCTACACACTTAGTCCTTTGTGCAAGGTCATGCACCGGCCATTCACACTACAATAAATTTGACTTTTAAGGATGAAATTATTTAGGAATGAACTAAATTTCATCACTAAAAGTAATTTTTTGAGACGAAATTTAAATATTGTCCCAAAAAATGGATGATTTTACTAAATCATTCGACCGGATAAATATCCGGTCGAACAGGATCTTCTATGACGGATTAGATCATCTCAAAAAATTTTATCCTTTTGAATAGAACAAAAATTCGTTCCAACAAACAAATCTTGAAGACAAAGTAATTTATTTTGCTAGGGAATATTTAAAACCGTTCGAATGTAAATTTTGTTGTTCGAACGGAAAAGATTTGGTGGCAAAATCTGAGGAGAAGGTTTTTAGACCGTTCGAACGGAACATATTTAGTTCAAATCTATTCAAACACCATATTTATACATTCGAACATATAATATTAATCTCTATACATAATTCAAAATATAAAAAATATATATATATCATATATATGAATTCATAAATTAATTTGATGTAACTAATTTAAAAATGCTTTAGATTTCTTATAAGTTAAATAGGATTTTTAGTTAAATAAATATTATTAGCCATACACCATATAATATAAATAAATAATTAATCCAGAAAAGACAAAAAATATTTAATTCATAACTAAAGCAAATTATCAAAACACCATATACTGTCCGTAACTATAATAAAAAAATATAAATAAAAGATAGAAACTACTGTGATGCGAGATCTTTGCACACATCCTCGACCGTAGCTAATCTTTTCTCTATCTGTGTCAATCGAGTACTGAGCATGACCAGAGTTGCATTACTGGTATGAATCTCTATATGTAACTCAGAGATGCTAGCATTAATGTCTGTACGTAACTCAGAGATGCTAGCAATAATCTCTATACGCAACTCAGACATTGCAGTATGCACTACATCGATCATCGCTGATGTGTGTATGCCGATCTCAACACGCAGTATGTCGACCATCTCCTCGCGAGTAGATGTACGTGATGCCTCACCAGCCGATACTTCAGGATCTCTCGACTGTGCATCTCTCTGAATATCAGCCTGGTCAAGAACAGATCCACTAAAACAAAGTCTTGAGTTTCTCGTGCTCCATGACAGGGTGGTGCTGTTGATCGGTCTTATCGGCTCCCATGCACACTCGACCACATCTGGCATGACCCCGAAATATAATAAAAATCGAGTGATCAAGATCTCGAATGGCAGCATGTCAATTCAGTGGGTTTCTTCGACACAACACATACTACTCTTCATTTCTAAACATCCTACGGTGAATTTGTGGTGTTCTATAGTGCCTATTGATGAAAAATATAATTTTTCTAGAGAAAATGAATAAAACAATAAATAGATAAAAATAAATGGTAAAATAACTTATAAAGAACATACTTTCACTTAGGAGGAAGAGTGTTCGAGGTGGGTTGTGATTACGGCGGCAAATGGCGGTGATTGATGGGCATTCAAATGTTTTCTCTCAGTTTTCAGGCTGTTGGGGATGATGGCATTGAAATGCCTTCGCCCGCAATAACTTATATGTGCAAAACCGTTTGAACACCATATTTAACCTTCCGAATGGTTTTAAGATACAGTTTGAACAGTGGTATTTACCAATCGAACCATATTTATTTCAAATTTAGTAAAAATGTATATTATAGTATATTATAATTAGTATATGTTTTAAATGAAATTTATAATACTATAATTTAGTGTTATACTTTAAATGAAAACATAATAATATATATATTTTTATTATAGTATAATAGTAATATATTATAATACTTTACTATCAAAGTATTATATATGATAATATATATATGATATAATATAGTACTATATAAATGACTTTATACTTAACGAATATATATCATACTATATAGTCCATCATACTTTACTATGCTATATATGATATTATAAATATGATAGTATATATTAATATTTATATGAGTATAGATTAACGGAATATATATGATCTTACAAATTCTTACTTTATTGTATGGAGTGACTGTATAGTATATATATTGAGTATAGATTACTAATATATATGATCTTCCAAATTTCTCTATACTTTACAATACTATAATATATAATACTATATATATGAGAGTTTAGATTACTAATATATATGATAGTATATATTACTAATATACATGATCTTACATCTTCCTTTATACTTTAGTATAGTATAATATATATGATACTTTATAGTATATTATTATTTAATATGTATAATGATAAAAATAAATATATTTAAACATTAAGGTACATACATTCGAATTGTATCCATAAATCGTTCAAAAGCTATATTTTCATTTAAACAAATGAACAAACCATTCGAATGGTTTATTGCAGTGGTGAGAAAATATCCCGTCAATTAATGACTCATGGATTACCATTTGAATTTACTTTATGACCGTTTGAACAATTCATTGAAATTTTTTGGAAGTAGTTAGACTTGCATGCTGGAAATTTTTCGTGTTCGACCATCAGTTATTTCCATTCGAACGGTAAATTAGAACTTAAAGCGTTTCAGCGCGCCCAAAAGTGCCACATTTTGCTCTCTTCTCCATTTTCTCTCCAAAATCTTCCATTTTCTTCACACAATCTTGCATTCTATCATCTTACAAAAAGGGTTGCACGCTTATATTGATCAGAGGTATGGTTTTCTTTTTTATTTTATTTTCAAATCAATTATTCATTCTATTATATATATTGTGTAGCTGTTGATTGGAGAAATCTATACATTAATATAGGTGTTTATTGATTTTATAGTTTATATAGGTGTTTATTGGATTAAATTCGAAACATATGTTGTATATTTGTCATGTTTTTATATATATAGTTGTTGTTCGAAGTATATATTATGTATGTTTGTAGTGTTTTCTGAATATAAGTTTGTGATATTTTTTTAGTTTGTGTTTCGTCTCTGACTCGTGTTAGGATTCTGGGTTAAAACCATTCGAATACTATAATCTTTTGTTCAAAAGAATTATCCTATTCGAACATACATTTAAGTGTACGAACGGTTGTACTCATGAGTTGTGATACTTAAGTTAAAAATAATAAACATAATAATTATTAATACTTAAACTCATATTAATGCTTAAATGATAATTAATTAAAAACTATGAGGACTAACTTAAAAAATAATAAAATTAAATTATAATTAATACTTAAAAATAATAAACATAAGAATTATTAATACTTAAACTCATATTAATGCTTAAAAGATAATTAATTAAAACCTATAAGGACTAACTTAAAAAATAACAAAATTAAATTATAATTAATACTTAAAAATAAGAAACATAAGAATTATTAATACTTAAACTCATATTAATGCTTAAAAGATAATTAATTAAAAATTATAAGGACTAACTTAAAAAATAATAAAATTAAATTATAATTAATACCTAAAAATAATTTTTTAGGAATTATTAATACTTAACCTAGAAATTTTTGGATAAGATAATTAAGTATTCATAACTATAATGTATAATTAATCTAATAAGTAATACTTGAAATATGATTTTGCAAGAATAGTTAAAATACACTTAATATTTAATATACTAAGGATACCCAAAATACACTTAATATTAAGAAAACATAATAATTAGGATACTTACAATACACTTAATATTTAGGATACTTAAAATATATAATATTTAAAATACATAATTAAGATTTGTAGATTCTCGTATCTTCTATTCTCGTATCTTGTATTGTTGTTGTGTTTTAATTTCGTATTTTGTACGTTGCATTGAAATAAACCTTAGACTTATTCGAGAGTTATCAATCCTATTGAACGGTTGATTGATAACTCTTGAATTGTCCAGAGTTGACAGTTTGGAATTATAAGATCATTCTTGCAAACTATCCAACTATATCTGTTGCGTCCGACATTATAATTTTGGTAAAGTCATCCCTTATTGTTATCTAGATATACAGTTTTGGTGATGGTGCATTGAGTTATCATTCCTCAATGCACATGACCAAATGAGTATATTTGAAAAATTATTGGGAGATGCTGTCGAAATTTTGTTTGACGTGACATATAATAATTGGCAGGTTGACGATTATGATATTAGAATCCCGAATAGGATAGGACCAACTACCCGATGAAAGGAAGAAATTTAAATATGTTAGATAATGATTTGTTTCTTGATGCACGTGACTGTTTGCAATAGGATATTAGACATGGATAAGACTTGGATGTGAGTTAAAGATCGGTTGGGTGAAGATTACAATATATTTGCTAAAGGTGTTAAGAAATTTTAGGAGTTCGCATCCTGTACAATTAACAGTAACGGTCGTATTAGATGTCTATGCCAACAATGTAAGAATTTGAGTTCTCATAAGATAGAATTGGTCAGAGAACATTTGATCAAAGGTATTGACCAAAGTTATACCGATTGAGTCTTATACGGAGAATCGTATCCAACGTCATTCGAATTTCGAGATGAAGAAGAAGATATCGATAAAGATCTACATCCTGAGATTATTGGTGATGATTTTGAAAAGGATATATAGCAAATGTTGGGTGATATTGGTACGTGAATATTTATGAATGAAGGTGATACAGACCAATCAAATTCAAATGCCTCGGGCTATAACACTTTTACCCGCTTGTGGAATAATTCACGTCGTGAGTTATATCCAGGGTGTAGAAAGTATAGTAAATTGTCATTTACAGTTAGACTGCTTCATATAAAATTCATGTGTCGTAATTTATTAAGACTTTTAATATGTTACTTGAGCTGTTTAAATGGGCATTTCTAGTAGACAATATTTTACTCTGTAATTTTTACGAAGTAAAACAGTTGAAAAGAGAACTCAGGTTTGATTACAATGTAATACATACATGTAAGAATGATTGTGTGTTATTTTGGCGAGAGAATGAGTAGCTGAATGAGTGCCCCATTTGTCATGAATCAAGATGGACAAGTGAAAAGCAAAATATATCGCGGAAGGTCGTACGTCACTTTCCATTGATACCTAGATAGGTTAGATTACAATGGTTATTTATGTCATACACAACGGCTGTGGACATGACATGATACTCATCATCTAGAGTCAAGAATGATAGTGTTTTGTCACATCCTGTGGACTCTCAAGTTTGGAAGGAATTTGACCTGGAACACCCATGGTTTGCTGAAGAATCTCATAATGTTTGACTTGGGTTAGCAACAGATGTATTTAATCCGTTTGGGAACATGAGTACTAGTCAAAGTACTTGGCCAATTGTACTAATGCTACACAATCTACCACCATGGAAGTGTATGAAAGATACAGGTCTAAGATCACTTGGAAATGATATAGACATACACTTACAGCCACTAATAGTAGAATTGAAAGATTTGTGAGAGAATGAGATCTTAACATTTAATTCATCAACAGACAAGTTGTTCAAGATGCATGTTACAGTGTTATGGACAATAAATAATTTTTTCGCTTATGGAAACTTGTCAGGTTGGAGCACTGAAGGAAAATTGACATATCCAACTTGTAACAAATATATACAATCTGAGTGGCTTATGTATGGAAGGAAACTATACTTCATGGGTCATTGTTGATTTTTATCTAGTGACCATAGATGACGTGGAAATGGTAGGATATTTGATGGCACTGTTGAATGGGGGCACCTTTCACCACTATTGTCCAGCAAAGATGTTATTACACAATTTGTGGATTTCGATAGTAATGATTTTGGTAAAAAAAAATAGAAGAGAAAACAAAGTGTGAGTTAGTTGAATTGGACAAAGAAGAGTATATTTTTTGAACTCCTCAATTGATTGATGTTAAAATTGCGGCATAATCCCGATGTTATGCATATTGAGAAAAATATATGCAAGTCTGTGTTAGGAACATTGATGCCAATTAAAAGTAAAATGAAGGATAATATAAACTCACTGAAAGATCTAAAACGGTTGGGAAAAAGACTTAAAATGCACTTGCAACAAAGTGGTTCGTCTGTCTACATGCCAATTGAGTGGTATACATTGTCAAGGAATGAAATGGCTACATTTTGTGAGTGGTTGCAGAAGATTAAATTACCGGACGAGTATGCCTCGAATCTAACAAGGTGTGTGCGAATAAATGACTGAAAATTACTAAACTAAAAAGTCATGATTGTCATGTATTTTTACAACATATCTTACATGTTGATATCCATGGGTTCTTGATGAGAGATGTGCGGGTTGCGTTAATTGAGTTAGGTGCATTTTTAAAGATCTATATGCTAAAGCATTGAATGTAGAAGCTTTGGATTATATGAAACGAGAAATTGCTATAATATTGTGTAAGTTGGATAGTGTTTACCCACATTCATTCTTTGATATCTTAGTTCACTTAGCCGTTCATTTACCCATTGAGGCTCGACTTGCAGGACCAGTCTAGTAGAGATAGATGTATCTTATTAAACGGTTTCTTGGAAAGTTGAAACGCACAGTGGGTAACAAGGCCAGCCCAGAAAGATCAATTGTAGAAATATATATTGATGATGAGTGGTATATATTTTGTTTCAAATACTTCCACGGTGTTGATACAAGGTTTGATCGGTTGGAAAGAAACATTGATGTTGACCAAACAAGACAACAGAACGGATTTTCTGTATTTTTTAAACAAGTACGTCCACTTGGTGTTCAGCATGATTATGATTTGTGTGGAATGAAGTTCGAGAAAGCTTAGTGGCACGTGGTAAACAATTTTCCTGAGATAGAGAGCCACTTGAAGTAAGTTCAAATTAATTGTTAATTAATCATTGAATTTACTTATTAAACAATTATATGAATATACTTATTATTAGTAATGTTTAATTTCAATGATCATATTAATGTGCTCAAATAACTGGGAGTAAATAATATAGACTAGAGACATGAACAGGAGTCCCCGAAATGGTTCGAACAACGAGTAATGCATTAATACAAATGCGATTTTGCACTAACTTAAAAAATAAATTGGATTGTTAACGGTTGAATGTTTATGCTTTATTTAATATGTAGGTTGTACAAATGCATGCAAGTAATCCGAACGATATATCAAACGAACTATATGCACTGGTGCGTAGCCCCTCCAGACGCCCTGCTTGATATTTTGCATGTATTCCTCGATGAAGTAGGTATCACACAATTGATTGAGAACTTTATATGAAAACACAAAATAGTGATATCCTTGTCGAAGGGAGTCATGATGGAGACAATGTTGATTTCTATGGAGTTATTGTAGATATAATTGAAATGAGATATGTGGGGTAGCTTGTGGTTTATATATTTAAGTGTGATTGGTGGGATTTAAGCAATCTTCAAAAGGAAAAATGCCACGATGAATATTTTCTGAGTATTAATACATAAAAAAAAAAAGATATGAAGATAATTATTTTATTTTGGCTTCTCAAGCATCTCAAGTATTCTATTTAGATGATCCTGAGTTAGGAAATCAATGACAAGTAGTAAAAAAGTTTTCTCCTAGAAATATTTATGACGTTATCCCTGAGGCGGAGTGACAAGATGAAGAGGAAGATGATCACTCTACTCAATAAGCATACCAAGAGAGTCAACCTGCCTTTAACTTATTTGTGTATTTGAGCCAGTATGAGATAATCCCATTACATAGAAAATATATTGAGGCTAAAATAATAGAAAATATATTGAGGCTAAAATAATTGATGCAACAGTTGATCAAAGTGTTAAGTCATCTAAAGTATCTATAGATGATGAGAGCGAATCTGCAGATGAAACTGATATAGATGATTGACCGGTTTTGTTTTCACATTATACAGTATCTTGCAATTATGTCACCAAAGAGGAAGGAAGTTCGCATCCGATCTCCACCAGTTCCTATCTCTCCGTCTGACTCACCATTAGACATTGACTATACGAAATAAGGTAAATAGCTAATACTCATTTTTTCAATTAAGATAATTAATAATTGATACAAGATAAATAACTAAATATTATTTTATAGAGATAACAGTACAATTTGGTCATGGATGAGGCATTACTATAGGCTTTACGTTGGAGAAATACCATAAAATGGGTAAGATGGAAGTTAGCATTCCTAATGACCATACCATAGGTGGGGGGTAACAAGCAGCTTGGCTTGCATTGCATGTGGGTGCTCGTACATCGACTTATGCACCTTTGGCTACGAGTTTATGGTATAAAGTCTCCCAAGATGTGAAGAGCTTATAAAGAAGTATTGTTTAGTATGTAATATTTAAATAATAAATTTATATTGATATTATTTAATATTCTAAATGATAATATCTTTGTGTATATACTTTTTCAAAGATGATTTTAAACTAAATTTTGGTTGGAGTGAGAAGCATAAGATTTTCGATAAGCTGATGTATAATGCATTCTGTAAGTATAAGGCGAGGTGTCACGAGTATTACAAGAAGTATGAGAACAAAGAAGATGCATGCTAGCATCTTTTTCAGGATGTCCGACTTGAAGATTGAGAAAAACTTTGTGATATGTTTGAGAATCCATCATATAAGGTAAATTCAATGAATTCTTTATGTGTCTTATTTGTAATTTTCATTTATTAATTTTTACAACTTCTATGTAGGAGCGAAGTTTTACAAACAAAACAAATACATCGAAATTGAAGATTTTGCGTCATGCGGGCTCAAGATCTTTCCATCGCCTCTCTCTAAAATTGATAATGTACTATTTTAT
>QEOT01006528.1:208485-224495 GCA_003123785.1 Pterocarya stenoptera
TGAGAGGTTTTGGTTGTAGTGTAAAGCCTTCAAGCTCTTCGTCAACGTCAAGTACTATTGTCATTGCGTTAGAGACTGTGCATTTAGGATCGAAGAATTAATTATGTACAAAACAACTTGAATTAGAGGCTTAATTGACGAAACAAGCAGAGCAGACATGAAGATGCACATAAAATAGCAAGAAGATCAACAAAGAGAGATGCAACTCCAAATGCAGATGCTTCTGTAATAATTCAGGCCTCCAAGCAATTGATTTTACAAAATTATGTACTGATAACAGTATTAGTATTATTATTATTATATTTATTTAATTCTGACATATTAGATTAGTTTTATTTATATTGAACAATTTGTAATGTATTTTTGAAATATAAATATTTATTTAGTTTTAAATTAGTACTCTCCAGGAAAATACTAACATTTCGAACATATATACATCGGACACAATCGTTCGAACATCACAAGTTAGAGTTCGAACAGTAAAAATACATTGCGACCCTCACTCTTTCCGTCCCACACACGTTTGAATGGCTTATTCAATTATAAAAATTAATATAATTTACGTTCGATCATCAATTTGTGTGACGCCCCGACTCCCACGTACAAAAGGCCTCGAGAATCGTGACGTCAGGATGATGACACACGGTCACACATCCCAACGACAAGTGCCAAGTGTGTGCAACAAATAAACAGTGCACAGTAAAATATGCAGCGGATAACAATAATTAAGTCTCTAGTACCAGAATTTTAGTTTAATACAGATACCCAAATACAAAGTGTTTAAAACATAAACTAAATGTCCCACAAAATTACAAGAACTGAAAATAGTAACATAACTCGAGTGATCCTAGATCACTCCTCCGGCGGAGCCAAATCCTTAGGCTCGGCACCTGCAATATCATAGTCAAAATTTGCAGTACCATTAAATGGTACCACAAGTAAGTTATAACCTAACCAATCCTGAAATAAAAATACATTTAAGCATCTAATCATGCATGCCCATGATGCAGTATGCAATAAATGCAACACATGCCAAAAATCATGTTTTGGGCCAAAAATATTAATTCGTCATTTTTTCAGAAAATGACACACAAAATCAACTCACGCTATTTTCTCAGAAAACAGCCATTTTCCATTTATCCATTAATTCATATGCACCATGGTCCCCCTATGGACCATCCGCACGTCCTGGCTAATTTTCGAGCGATGCCCAGTTCCGCACCCGGTGCGTTTGTGGCCAGGTCATCCTCTAGCCCCCGCCAGCAGAAGGGCCACGGAGTCGGCACGTAACTCGTCCGATCCGTTGTCACCCGGCGACAACTCAGGGACGTCACTCAGTATATTCCTCTCCCGAGTGACCATAGGAGCTCCACCGAGATAATACCCCATCTCAGCTTGGGGTTGTGATACACACGCACCCACAAGTCTATTTTCACATGAAAATCCACTTTTCAAAATAACCACATGATCATGAATGTAATTACACGAAAACTCAGTTTTCATTTTACAAACATGAACTTGCGTGCAATATGCAGTGTACCAAACCACAATAACCATATTCAACAACCAATCAGATCACAACACCAATGTCCAACAATCAACCAAACCATAACATAACCAACACACAATTACTCTGACCTCAATCCATCCACCCCCGAATTCTCCTCAGACTCAGTCCGGAACCAACCAGCACACAGTATAAACAATTAGTGTAAAAATATATTTAAATTTCAAAAGATTGTTTAGGAAATACTTACAGAGCTATAAAAATATTTTCGAAGGATCACGAGAGAGCTGGAAAGCACCAAATCAGCAACTTTACAATGCAAAAACATTGTGGCCGAAAACATAGTGAACCTAAAATTTATACGGGGTCAAACGAAGACTTGGGAACGGTAGGGTAGGGCCTATGGGAGGTCGTGAAGCTAATGGTGGTGGCCGAAATGGCAGTAGAAGGCTGGATAGTCAAAAACAGTTGTGAGCTAGGCTGGGCTTCACCGGCGACGGATCAGGGCTGGGGTTGGGTCTAAAATGTTGCTAGAGGGCCAATGAAGAAGTGGTGAAGAAATGGTGGCCAATGGTGGCCGGACGGCGGCGAAATGGGTGAAGGAGTGCCGCGGCTTCGCACGGCTCTCGGAGGCAAACGGCGGCAAGGGGTGGCCTGAAATTGAAGGGGGTTGGTCGCCGGCAGCTGGGGAGTCCGGTGGTACCGGCGGTGAGGGCCACGGATGGTCGACGACGGTGCTGGTGGCTGAAGAACCGAAAGCATGGGGAAGAGAGGAGAGAGAGAGGGTCGGGCTGGGGAGAGCCGAAAGAAGAAAAAGAAAAAGAAGAAAAGAAAAAAAGAAAAAGGGAAAAAGAAAAAGAGGAAGAAGACAAAGGAGATCCAGTCTTTTCAACTTGGGTTTCGAAAGTGATCCAACGAAAAAGATTTTAAAACCACTAGATAAATAAAATAATTCAAACTCAATGAGATGCTCAATTAAAACAGTAAAAATATTAAAATCCAAAAACAAGCCAATTTAAATTAAAGATCAATTTAAAATGTAAAACAATAAATAATATTGAGAAAATCCATTAAAATGATTTTCATAACTTAAAATATTATAAAATAATATTTCAAAACTCTCTTAATTTTAAAATAAGAGAATAAATCCTTAAATTAATTAAAATAATCATTCATTAAAAATACACTAAAATACGAGGTGTTACAATTTGTTTGTTCAAATATTTCTTCATGTCTATTTGGTCGAATGGTCTGCTATTGATCAACCGGCCATGAAGTACCCGTTCGAATGTTTCTTCATGTCTATTTGGTCGAATGTTGTTTTGGCCATTCGAACGACTTCCTAAGACAAATTTCAATTGTCCCAGAAAAAAAGATCGAAAGGTCGAGCAAAATTTCATCCTGAAATATATATTTTAGGACGAATTTGTGTTTTCGTCCAAAAATACCTTTTGGGATAGTGATATTAAGACGAACTTGTGACGCTTTTTTTTCTTCCCAAAATATATTTTGAGACGAAAATCCAATCTTTTGGGACAAAACTTTTCGTTGTGAAAGACCTTATTTGTTGTAGTGATCATATATATGGAACCCCTATATATTCCATGGGCGCTACGCCATAACTTTGTTTTTTCCTTGCTGTGTGGGAAAGTGAAGGGAAAGGTGTTGATATTAACGCCTTGAATAGTGAGCCCAATAACGAAACTCCAGACTGCTTTGATTGTTGAGGCGTTTGGAGGATATAATCCTACCGATGAGAGCATGGTCAAAAAGATCTGCAACTGCTTCAGTCTCTAGTTCCAGATTTAGATCATTCCAGTTTAGTGCTTTAGCTTTTGAAATGAGATTTTCCAAGTCTGTGTGGGAGGACATGATTCTAAAACACGTATTTTCTTTGCAGATAATGGTTGGTTGGTGGTGAGAGGAAGGTTTGGTTTCTGAAGAAAGGTTGGTTGTGTACTTTGTATAAGTATTAAAGGTGTTAGAGTTGAAGGAAATAGGAAAGTGAAGTGAAGAGATGAAGTAGAAAAACAGAGAGAAATCTAGAAAAAAACAGAGAGTACGTATCTCATTACATTTTTTTTCTTGATCACACAGCTATATAGATAAACAGACTTGTGACTCTTCAGCTTACATTACATTGTAATCAAACACATATTAACTCAACCATTTACTTGAAACACAGCAGGAAATAAATGTTGCATGTAATGAAGATAAGCACGTTAATTTCAATACTCCTCCTTAATGTGTTTATCTATAATTCCCAACATGGTTCTCAACATTTGAAATCTATCTCTTGGCAGAGATTTAGTGAAAATGTCTGTAAGTTGTTCTTCAGTACTGCAGTGCTTCAATCGAATCTCTCCACTAGCTTCAACTTTTCTTAAGTAGTGATATTTTATTGCAATATGCTTTGTCCTATTATGAAAAACAGGATTCTTGGCAATGGCAATTGCAGACTTATTATCACAGTAAATCTAAACTTATTTCAACAGCTTCTCTCCCATATCTTTCAAGATTCTAGTAAGCCGCAACATATTCAGCTTCTGCAGTGGATTGAGCAACACCATTTTGTTTCCTTGAACTCCATGAAAATACACCTAAGCCTAGACTGAAACAGAAACCTGAGTTGCTCTTTAAATCATCCACTGAGCCTGCCCAATCACTATCACTATAACCAATAAGTTCTCCATCTGGACAATGCTTAAACCAAATTCCATAATTAATAGTCCCTTGCAAGTATCTGAGGATTCTTTTTCTTGCACCGAAATGAACTTGGCTGGGTTCTTGCATAAATCTTGATAGTAGACTTGTAGCAAACATTATATCTGGTCTTGTAGCAGTTAAGTAAAGAAGACTGCCAACCAAACTTCTAAATTGAGCTAGATTAGCCTTTTTAACTCCATTATCTTTTTAAAATTTTTCTCTTGCAACTAGAGGAGTTGCTACTGCTTTACACCCAAGCATATTAAACTTGGACAGCAACTCTTCAGTGTATCTTTTTTTAGAAATGAAGATACCATCCTCTTCTTGATATACCTCCATTCCCAAAAAATAATTCATCATGCCGAGATCAGTCATTTCAAAGGTCTTCATCATATTTTCTTTAAAACTTCTAATGTTTTGAATATTGTTTCCTGTAAAAATCAGATCATCAACATACAAGGAAGCAATTAATATATCAGCAGCTCATTGATACTTTGTGTAGAGTGTATGTTCACTTTTGCTCATTTGAAATCCTTGGTTAAGAAAATAATTGTCTATCTTCCCATACCAGGCCCGAGGTGCTTGTTTTAGGCCATACAAAGGCTTCTTTAATCTCAACACTTTTCCAGCTTCTTCAACAAACCCCTCTGATTGGCTCACATACACTTCTTTTTGCAATTCTCCATTTAGGAAAGCAGACTTCACGTCTAGCTGATAAATTCTCCATTTCTTGTTTGCTGCCAATGCAATCAGTGATCGGATTGTGTCAAACCTTGCAACAGGTGCAAAGGTTTCATTGTAGTCTCTTCCAAATTGTTGAGCATACCCCTTCACTACTAATCTGGCCTTATATTTCTGTACTGACTTATCTGGATTTAGCTTGGTTTTATAAACCCATTTCACACCAATAACTTCTTTTTCTGGAGGTAGATCAACCAGCACCCATGTATCATTTTTCTTAATCATCTTCATTTCCTCCTCCATGGCTTTGACCCAGACTTCGTCCTTTGAGGCTACTTCAAAGTTCTCAGGTTCTAATGAGAGGAAATTACAACTTTCATAAATCTCATTCAAAGATCTAAACATCCTTGGTGATGAATCATCTGAACTATTGGAAAGGTCATCAATTTCTTCATTTTGAGTAGCATGATCAATTTCAGGTTCTGAATTTTCAACTGGAACATAAATACTTCTGTTTGAAACCTCATTGGCTTCCCAATCCCAGAAATCACCTTCATTAAATTGAACATCTCGACTTATGATCAATTTTTCAGTTTCCAAGATATAGACTCTATACCCTTTTGATTGAGTACTATATCCTAGAAAGATCCATTTTTGAGATTTCTCCTCCAACTTGTGTCTCTTTGGAGCTAAAACATGCACAAAACAGATACAACCAAACACCTTTAAGTAATTAGCTGAAGGTTTTTTGCCATACCATGCTTCAAATGGTGTTTTATCTGGCAAAGCACTTGTGGGACACCTATTCAACAAATAAATAGCAGTGTTTACTGCTTCAGACCATAATTTTAAGGGCAATTTTTTATCAAAAAGTATTGATCTAGCCATCTCCATTACGGTTCTGTTTTTCCTTTCAGAAACTCTATTTTGCTGAGGAGTGTATGCAACCGTGAGCTGATGTTCCAAGCCTTCTTCTTCACAGAATTTGTCAAACATTTGAGAATTGTATTCGGTGCCCCTGTCACTTCTCAAGGCTTTCATCTTGAAACCGCTTTGAGTTTCAACTGCTAATTTAAATTTCTTAAAAATTTCCAACACTTCTGATTTTTCCTTCAAGAAATAGACCCAAGTCATCCTTGTATAATCATCAATAAATAAAAGAAAGTACCTATTTTGATGTAGTGATGGTGTTCTCATTGGACCACACACATCTGAGTGAACCAATTGCAATGGTTCTTTGGCCTTCCATGTACTTTTAGATAGAAATGATCTTCTGTGTTGCTTTCCAAGCATGCATCCTTCACAAACAGCCTTCTGTTCTTGCACTAGAGGCAAATCTTTGATCATCTCTTTCTGCTGCAATTGTCTTAAAGCATCATAATTATAATGCCCGAACCTTTGATGCCAAAGAGTGGAATTATTAATCTCTGCACTCATAGCTTTAGGATGTTGTCATTCGATAGGAAAATTCCTATTGCATCCCATATTAATTTCTGCTATCTCCAGATTATTTTTATCATCAAGAATTCGACATGTATTATCTCCAAAATGTAAAGAGTAACCATTTTGAATCATTTGACCAACACTTGATAGATTTTGTTCAAGGGAAGGGACAAGTAAAACATCTTTAATATACTTGCTACCTTTCCTTGTTTGAATAGCAATTGTTCCTTTGCCTTTAGACTCCATTAATTCACCATTTCGCATCTTGACTTTTGTCTTGACAGATTCATCAAGCTGCGAGAAGACTTCCTCATCTGCTGCCATGTGGTTACTACATCCACTATCAATAAACCAGATGTTGTTAGCTTTGTTGACAGTAGCTTCACAAGCAAGAAATAGGTGTTCTTCATTCTTCTCCTCAGTATAGTTTGCATGTTGGCTGGTTTTAAACCTGCAGTCTTTCTCAATATGGCCAAATCTTTTACAATTAGTACATTGAGGTTTGCCTTTATGAAAGCAATCCTTTTCAGCATGATTGGTTATTTTGCAGATTCCACAAGGTGGAAATTCCCTTTGTTTACCTTTCTTCTTCTCATCTTTCCAAGTTTTCTCTCATTTCTTTGAAAAATTTTGACTTTGTTTCTTCAAATCTTTTGGCTTTTGAGATCTTACATTTACTTTAGATTGAAATGCATTTTCAAGAGTATCTTCTATTCTTCTCTCAACTCTTTGTTCATGTGCTTGTAAAGACCCCAACAACTCAGTAATACTTAAAGTATGTAAATCCTTAGATTCTTCTATTGCAGCAACTACATGATCAAATTTCTCTGTGAGACTGATTAAAATCTTTTGAACAATGCGTTGGTCAGAAATTCCTTCTTAATAGGTTCTCATCTGATTAACCAACTCAATTAATCTAGAAGAGTACTCTTTAACCCTTTCATTTTCCTTCATTTTAAAATTTTCAAACTCTCTTCTCAAACCTTGAAGTTTGATTATTTTTACTTTTGCATTTCCTTGAAACTCTAATTGTAAAATATCCCATGCTTGCTTAGAAGTTGTAGCTCGCATCATTCTAGGGAAAATAGAGTCACTTACGGCCTGTTGAAGCACAAATAATGCCTTTGCATCTTTTTGTTGCTCAACCTTTATTTGTTCCTGGACTGCAGCAGATTGGCCTTCAGTTGGAGTAGTAACTCCTTTCTCTATCACCTCCCACAGATCTTGAGAGATGAAGAAGGTCTTCATCTTGATGCTCCAGAAATCATACCCTTCTCCATTGAAGATAGGGACTGGTGCTGTTGCTCCAAAGGCAGACATATTTTCAACCCAAAGTAGACCAAAGCTGCTCTGATACCAGCTGTTAGAGTTGAAGGAAATAGGAAAGTGAAGTGAAGAGATGAAGTAGAAAAACAGAGAGAAATCTGGAAAACAACAGAGAGTACGTATCTCATTACATTTTTTTTCTTGATCACACAGCTATATAGATAAACAGACTTGTGACTCTTCAGCTTACATTACATTGTAATCAAACACATATTAACTCAACCATTTACTTGAAACACAGCAGGAAATAAATGTTGCATGTAACGAAGATAAGCACATTAATTTCAATAAAAGGCTTGGGTTTTTTGCTTTGTTAATTTCCAAGAAATTAGGGACTGTTTTGTTGAGTGATGGAATTAGTTATAGAGGAAGGGTAGGTGTAACAGGGTAGATGTAACAGGGAGAGAACTGGTTTAGTTACTTGAAGAGCGACTTCAGGAAATTTCACTAAGAAGGTTTTAACTCACTAGGGAGAGAGAGAACTCATCCCGGAGAGTTGGTTTTTCACAATTGCAACTACTTATTAAAGAACCAATGTCACCCATGTAACTCTATATATCATTATTCACGCATTGAAGTCCAATGTGGGATTTGGGCCGGCATTAGTACACTTTTGGTATATATGGGACCTGCACATAGAAGGAATGAAATAAAATCCCAAATTGGAAATCTTTCTTGGCCAGTTTATTATTATTATTATTATTTTTATTGAATATTGGCTGTAATTAAACTAACTACATTCTGAGTACTCTAGCCCTTGATCAAGAAATAAAGTAAATACATATTAGTCATTTCATTACTTCCATCATGCACATATATATATATATATAGATCGATCCCTTTGTTAATTGCACATTTAATTCAAACTATCCTCTGAACCGAACATACATGTAGAATAAATTCGCTAAAGAACGAACAACAATATCATTCCTACGGGATTCACGTGATAATGTACGTAGTAGTGCTAGAGCTTTATTCGAAATGCAGGATGGTTGCAGGAAAATCTTTGAAGACAGGTCCTCAGAAAATTTGTCGTGATAAAGCTGTGTCGTTTCTTGCTTAAAATGTGTCAAAACTTGAACTCAACATGTCTCCAAGCGCTATTTAATATGGGAAATATAGATTGTTCTTAGCTGTAGTTTGGAAATTACTCCTCCGTGTCATGAGAATGGTATATGGGGTGAGGAAAGAGAATAAGTAGTACTAGTGATCACAGTACCGTACTCTCATAAGAATGTTCGACGATCTTTCACGTGGTTGGCTTTGGAATTGTAAGTAATGACCCATATTATATTACGGTACAAACAACCCCACAAGCACGAAACCTCTAATTCCCATAAAACTTTGTTGGTATTGATGTTATTGATTAATCATTTCCGTCTTCAATTCGCACTGTTTCATTAAACGGATGTCTTACATATAAACATCAGTATGCAATTTGGTGCGCGAACTTGATTGCAAGAAGACTTTTTCTATCATTATAACCAATTGTCAATTATCTTAATAATATCTAGTTACGATAAACTTATCCTTTACATATATCATGGTCACAATAACCCGATATTAATTATGTCAACCTTATTCAATAATATGTTCTTCATTTCATTTATAATAGATAGTGTCCATTTAAATATATAAGAATGATATATACATTAATTAATCTGCGTATATAGCAATATATATCATCCCTAGCTAGTAGTTGCATGGTAGATACGATGAATCATGCCTTTTGATTTGTAAACCCTACCACATTATTTTACAGGACATCTTAATTAGCAACTACTGATCATGATCATCATGTCCACGATCGAGCATGAGCGAGCCCCCACACCTGGATTCTCTCAGCTCGATTAAGCTTTTATAAGTTAACCTAGGTTTTAGTAGGACTAGGGTAACGCTAGCTAGCGCTGTTTGCTTTTTTTATTTTTCAAAGTCTAAAAAGGTGGTATTCGAACATTAGGCACTTGTCACCCCTGAAAATAGAACCAAAGAAAAGCGAGAAAGTGCAAGAAAGTATGCAGAAAAAGTTGGGATCATTAAGAAATGAATCGTTTGGGAAAGCTAGCTGTGATTATTCTTGTTAAATTGACTTGTCTTAATGAAGACCTTAAATACATATAAGTTAGGTTTGCGAGTTATCCATCGTTTACGTACCAAACTAAGAAAAAGATCCATCATCTCAAAAATGATATATTAAAAAGACTGTTCGATATATTAAAAAGACTGTTCTGACAAAAGTATGCTAAATAATTAAACAGTCGTGTGTGTATATAGGAATAAGTTATATTTGGCCATAACGGTCGATGTAATTTATTTTGAACTGTCTTCTTATGTAAATGGCCACTTAAATAGACAGCCAATTAAAATAAATTGCACTTGACTAATGTATGAACTATGATGTGACGTTTTTTGTTTTTTTTGAAGATTGTGAAGTTGACGTAAAATAAGTTACACTAGACTACAAAATTACAAATGTATGGTGTGACGCATTTTTTGTGAAGAGTGTCAAGAGTACTCTATACATTATGCATTGCAAATTTTAAATCTACAAAACCTAAGTAATTTGTTGTGGTATTTTGAGGAAAAAGGAGGGGGGGGCGGCGGCGCATTGTGACTTGTGAGCATAGCTAGGAGAACCGTGGCATGCCGAGGGTGGGGGCCGGAGGCTCATTACTTTTGACTTGCTCATTATGGTCTTTATAGCTCTCCTTACTATGTACTAACACTAATAAAGAGAGCCATTTGGAACCACTCAACCCGGACCCCAATGCGATCTTTTTTCTTCCCTCCTTTTCTCACATCTCACCCACTTTGATATAATAAGAATCGCGTTGTACACATGATGTAACTAAATTCACATGTGAGATTGGCTGAGAGATTATTTTGTCAATAATGCGCATGCCCTTCAAAAGCACAAAGTTGCACGCATCTGTTGCATGCAGAGGGGTACTTGCTGCTAAGTGCTAATGTTGGTACTTGCTATTAGTAAAAAATGGAGACAATCATGTGCACCGTCGACATGTCTGTGGCTGCAAAACAAATAACATCGTATACATGTGGAAAACAAATAACTTTCTTCACCTTTAAGCAGATCGATCGACTTCTAAAATTATCGAATTCTATTATATATTTTGGAATTTTTATATATGCATCAAAAGAGTTTCAGCTATTAAAAGAGAGGCTAATTAGCCTATCATGTTTTTCAAATCCTAATTAATTTGTTCCTTTTCCCGTTTTCTTAATTTGCGTCGTAAGATCATATGGGGGCAGGATCAAGTGGGCCGCACCCATTGGGTTAGAAGAACAACAGCAAAGGAAGGATTTGTGGGTCGGTCTAACAGATCGAGAGAGTAGAGAAAAATGAACAACCGAGTTGCTAGCAACGTAGATCCTGCAGTTTTTTTATTGGGAACAGACCCGCACGTGTTGTTCGAAATGTGCATGTGTGTAGTGATCTCTGTGCGCGCGCGTGTATATGTATATGTATATCCATGCGCATTGCCAATTAAGTTATTAGACTTTTGGGACCTCCATGCTTTTGCTAGTTATGGTACAATTGGACCCCCTAGCTAGTCCTCCATGGATAGGAACTTGACATGCATGCGTATAGTTTGAGAGAGTGTTGGCTTTTAATATGTTCATTGTATAGACCCATATAAGAGGTACTTTTACATGATCCATTGACCCCGGGCTTTATATGAATGATCACCGTCTTTGCTAGAGATCATGCACTTATTATTGCCAGACAATCAACATTTGTTTATTTGGTACACATCCAGCTTCGATTAGACATCTAATTTTGACGTTATTATTATCATTAGCTAGCTAGGTATCATCCCTACGGAAAAGTGAAATTGAGCTCTAAGTGACATGCATATTTGTTAACAAAATATTATATATAACAACTCTATATATATATATATATATTATATCGATGGCTTTTTCTCCCTTCTCTCTCTAGAAAAAACTCTCTCCCTTCTCTTTAAACTCTCTCCACAGATCCGGCTAGAGGGGGTGGGAGCTTCGGCTACCTTCCCCTCCCCCCTCTCTCCTCCTCTGTGTAGTGGTTCGTTTTGTATTTTTGTATTTCTTTAGGCCAAATAAGGGAGAATCATAGATCTTGAAACTTCCAGCGACCACAGACTAGGATGCACCCCTACATGGTGTTGCCTAGCCGCCAATCTTCAAGACCACCGAATACGGCGCCAAACAAAGTGGCAAGTGGCCCACAAGATAAGGTTGAAGTTCTCGGAGAGACATTCGATGCGTGGGTCTCACGCGCCATCGAGAAGTCCTTTGCCAATGCCAAGCGTAGCGCTTCTGGATCCGGGGCTTCCAAGATCAGCCGTCAGTTTTCCTCCTAGAGTGGCGCGTGTACTGCACGCTCCACAGCAACCTCTTGGTGCACTATTTTCCGTGCAGAGTGCCCTATTGTATTTTGTTTCGTGTCCTGTCTATACTTTTTAAAAAATAAAAATCCAACAAAATAGTTCCTTTGGACATTAGTCCGAATGGAGTAGTCGCCTCCTCCGCTTGGTGGTGCTTATGGTGGGGTTGGTGCTCCATACTCCGCTTAGTCAGAATATGGGGTTTTGTTAACTCTATAGTGGATAGAGTTGTGCGTGACAGATCTCTTAGACTTAGGTTTTTAGAGATCTGCCGCTTGAACTAGATTATGTCGGTCACGGAAGTGTGGTGGGAAGCTATTAACGTTTGTAACTGACTTGTTTTTAAGTCAAATCTGTATGTCCTCTATTATGAATGAAATGTGATCCGTTATTATCAATAAATAAATAAATATATCGATGATTCTAAGATTGGAAAGTGCCCAATTGTTAAGGAAAGAATTTGCTCAAGCATACTAGAAAGGTGTAGCAGCAAAATCAATGAAGGTGCAAGCAAATCTGTTACACAATAGAATAGTCTAAAAGAATCAAGTGAATATTGTAAGATGACAGGTGTCACTTGATCCCAAATGTATGGGATATTTTTGGTTCAATTCTGTGTATATAAACTGTAATATCAAGCAATACTGTGTGTAAGGAATATTGAAAGGTCTGCTATTCACTCTGTTAATTGTCTAAACATGGTATCCAAAGTCATCTAAAGGACTCACGTCCATTCTCTACAATTTTTTTTTTATCCTATTCTTCCTCACCTTGGACTCCCCAAGCTTCTCAGAAAAATCTCAAACACCTTCTCCCACCACCACCACCATCCTAAACTCAACTAGCCATTTCATCACAATCAAACTTAATATTGAGAATGACTTACTTTGGAAAGCCCAAATGGTACCATTCCGCAAAGGCAACCAACTCTATAGCCACGTGCTGGCACGTCTATTGTTCCTCCACAAACAATTGATAATCAACCCAACCCAGAGCACACCCGATGGTTGTTACTTGACCAACTGATAATTTCGGCCATGGCTGAATCAATTACTGAGTATTTTCACAAGGCTAAGACACTTATTGCCTCACTTGGTGTTGCTAGTAAAACACTATCACCATCTGAATTTTCTGTGCACCTTCTGGTTGGACTTGGCACCGACTAAGACCCTCTTGTTACCTCACTCACAACCAGACCTGACCCCTGAAGCCCATACCAAATCTACAGCTATATGCTAAACCATGGGTCCAGACTTAATCATCAAGCTCACACAAATCTCACTGGTAATCCACTTTCGGCAAACCTCACCACTTCAAAATCTCCTTCATCCTTTCAAGCATCACCTAGGGTTAGAAGGGGTCATGCTTTTCAAAGGGGACGAGGGAGAGGCCCCTCTAATTACTTCACCAACAGACCCGATAATAGGCCATTGTGCCAAGTTTTTCATAAGCAAGGGCATATTGCCCTTTCTTGCTATCACAGATTTAACCAAACTTACCTAGCACCTGCCCTTTCTTCTTTGTCAGCCAGTCTCACAACCATGCCCTCACCACCATCCCAGTATCATCCTTAGTTCCCTGACACAGGAGCTACTAATCACTTCAAGGCAGACATCAATAACCTGAATCTGGACTCCATAACCTATCAAGGATCTGACCAAGTCAGTATTGAAAATGGATCTTTGCAACCTATTCAACAAACGGGTGCAACTCATCTTCGTTCTTCAAATTTCTTTCTCATATTCTTCATGTCCCTTCAATTGCTAAAAATTTACTTTCAATACGTCAATTATGTCTTGATAATTCAGTCTATTTTGAATTTCAATTCAATTCTTTTTTTGTGAAGGATTTACATCACAAGAAGGTATTGCTCCATAGCACCGTTGAAAATGGGTTGTATGTCCTGCCTCTTAATGTTTCAACCTCATCAACGTCTTCCACTCAAGCTCTCATAGGTGAAAGAACAACTCCTCAAACATGGCATATGTGACTCGATCACCTAGCAAATAAGATCACATCCCTCACCATCAATCGATTTTATCTACCCATGACCTTTTCCACCACTACTCACTCATGTGCCTCATGTTTACAATCCAAAACTCATGCAACCTCACCCTCCCTCACCATCTAGATCTAAGAAACCTTTTACTCTAATTTTTGTTGATGTTTGGGGTTCTGCCCCTGCTTTATCCACAACTGGATGTAGGTTCTACTTATCCATTATAGATTATTTTACCAAATACATATAGTTATTTCCGTTATAATGAAAATCCGATGTGTCTCATTTCTTTTTAGCATTTTTACATTATGTTTGCAATTACTTTTCAACAAATGTCTTGGTTGTGCAATCTGATTGGGGGGAATTTCGTCCTCTTCAAAAATTACTTCAATCATGTGGCATAGTTCATGGCATTTCATGCCCATATTCTCATGCCCAAAATGGGAGTGTAGAGCACTGTCATCATCATATTATCGAGACCGGCCTCAATGCCATCCAAATATTGGTTTGAGGCATTTCAAACCGATGTGTTTCTTTTTAATCGGATGCCAACTCCAATCCTCAATCATATCTTACATTTTCAAAAAAATTTCTCTCAAGCACCCAATTATAAACTCCTTCACACTTTTGGCTAGGCGTGTTGGCCCAACCTGATGCCCTTTAATGTCCATAATGGATCTGCGACCCAAACTTTGTGTGTTCATGGGCTACAACCCAGATCACAAGGGCTACCTTTGCCACTACCTTCCATTAGGTCATGTGTATGTCTCCAGAGATGTGAAATTTGATGAAACCCACTTCCCTTTTGTGTTGGCCCAATCCACTGACTCATTACCCACATCCTCTTCTAAACTCATTTAACTTTCTCAGCCCAGTGTCACTTGGCACATCTTACCTCACTTAAACCCATCACGTACAGAACTCATGCCCCATCCTTCACCAACTCCCCTCAATCCACATCTCGTACACAGCCACCTATCCCATGTCCCTTATCTCCAGGTTCCACTTCGACGCATTCACCCATCTTACATATAGAGTCTTCGACCACCTCATCTAGGTCTTCATCTTCTCCACCTGAGTCAAATCCTTCTGCAGGCTCCACGCACAATCATCAGCCTATGGTCACTCTGTCTAAGATAAATGTTCATTGTCCTCTCACTCGCACAGAGGGCACAATTTCTTGGCCCACTCACAAACCCACTGCTTCACTGGTCACCTCAATTATTACAGAACAGCCACAGTTATATACTGAGGCTTAAAGTTTCATGAATGGCGTGAAACCATGAAACTTGAGTTTCAAGCATTGTTACAAAATCATACATGGAACCTTGTTTCCAACTCATCTTCCTTCAATGTTATGGGACCCAAATGGATCCTCAAAACCAGGAGAAAGGTTGATGGATCCTTGGAAAGGTGCAAGGCATGCCTTGTTGCCAAAGGATTCCATCAGCAAGAAGGCCTAGACTACAATGAAACATTTTCCCATGTTGTTAAGTCGGTTACCATTCGTTTTTTATTGTCAATGACCCATTTCTTCAAATTGGATGATTCCTCAATTGGACATACAAAATACATTTTTGTATGTTGATCTGGAGGAAGCTGTGTACAAGTGTCAACTGCAAAGGTTTGTTCATCTTGACTTTCCCACTCATGTATGCAAACTAAGGAAGGCCATTTATGATCTTAAATAGGTCCCTAGGGCTTGGTTTTCTAAATTGAGCACCAAATTATTTTCTTTTAGTTTCATTGACTCAAGATCAGATTTGTCATTGTTCATACTTCAAAATTCATCGCATGTGGTCTTTGTGTTAATATATGTTGATGATGTTTTAGTTACAGGTTATAGTTCTTCACTAAATTTTTATTTTATTCTTGCTCTTAGTGTATCATTTCCTGTCAAAAACCTAGGTTTGATTCATTATTTTCTAGGAATTGAATTTATTCTAAATTCCCATGGTTT